>CATKHJ011320291.1:0-11431 GCA_949750685.1 Vernicia montana
TGGATGGCAAAGGTACTCTTACTACTACAGCCTAGAAGCAACCAAAGATTAGAAGATGTAGGTGAAGTTTATTTCAATGAGCTGCAATCCAAATCATCTTTCATTAGTTGATCGATTATCTTGATAGGCTATATGTTACTATGCATGATCTTTTTAGTGATTTAGTTCAAAGTGTTGCAGGAGAATTTTGTTTTAATCTTGGTAATGGTTTTCAATGTGAAGTCCCCCAAAAAGTTTGCCATATTTCAATCATAGTTAGGAAATATGATGTCAAAGTCGAGGTCTTCCAGGGTGCCAATCAACTACGAACTTTTCTCTCGCTGGAATCACATTCCTCCCCAAAGGCTCGCGTTTTAAGTCATAATACTACTGACAACTTGTTGGAACAATGTAGTCGCTTGCATGTCCTTTCTTTGCAACTTTATAAGATTGCAAAGTTACGTGAATCCATTAGCAAATTGAAACTTCTACGCTATCTGAACCTTTATGGTTCTGATCAAATTACACATTTACCAATATTTATGGGTTATTTGTATAATTTGGAGACTTTTTTTTTTTTTTTTTTTTTTGCGAGGATGTTGCAAACTCACGAAGCTGCCAATGAACATGTAAGATCTTATCAATTTACAGCATTTTGATATTCGTGAGACTAAAGTAGGGGAAATGCCACAAGGATTTGATAAGTTAAAAAAATATGCAAATTTTTACTGCTTTTGTTGAAGAGAAAGGTACTTCCTCAAGCATTAGCCAGTTGAAAGAGCTTTCTAACCTTGGGAGAATGCTTTCCTTATTGAAGCTAGAAAATGTATGTGATTATGATGCCAAGAATGGCAATTTGAAGGAAAAGAAATATTTGTGTGAGTTGGCATTTGAATGGGACCAAACATGTACTCATGATGCTCAAAATGAAATGTGTACAGTTCTTGAATTACAACCTCATGAGAAAATAATGAAGCTCACTATCAAATACTATGGAGGTATAATGTTTCCAAATTGGTTAGAGATGTTTCATTCACCAAAAAATATTTTTCCTCTTTTCCATTAATACTCTTTTAATCTTTCTTGAATAATGCAATCATAACGGGCATTGTTGAGATACTAGTAATTCCATTGATAGGGGCTAGTCTTAGGGTGATGTTTGAAAGGTTAGCCTCACGTGGGCTTCTCAATTCTTTAGGGAATATGGATTTGATATTCAACAACTAAAGAAGTTAAAGTTTCTACTACTGATTATTACTGCAGTGTTAACTTATGAAGAATAGCAGAAAATTACAAATTCGTCCGTAAAATGGAGGTTAGACGAGCTTAAAGATGTTGTTTTTAAGGCAGAAGAATGTACTAGGTGAGATTCCTGCAGAAGCATTGTTACGAGAGGTGAAAAGTATATCTCACAATAGAAGAAATGGGGTACTTTATATCAAGAAGAAATGGTGAAGATTGGTAGCCGCTTGGAATATTTAGCATAACATAAAGACCTTATTGGTTTCAACAAAGGTTTGGGAGGGAAAAAATTATCAAGGTTGTCAACAACTTCTTTGATTGGTGAATTTGTGGTTGGTAGAAGTAATGATGAAAATGTGATTCTTTAGTTTTTATTATCAGATAGTGGGAACGAGAATGAAAAAACTATGGCTATTCAGGATTAGAATGTAACCCTAATGGCTGGTAGTAAGAATGGAGGCTTAGCCACAAATGTGAATGGAGTCACTGAAATCCCTATGGTTGCAATTGTTGGGATGTCAGGGATTGGCAAAACAACCCTGGCTCAATGTTTTTTAAACAAGGGGGAAGTGAAACAAAGTTTTAGAAAAAAAAACATTAGTTCATATCTCATAAGAATTCAATGTTCTGAAACTAACCAAAATGATTTACGAATCTGTCAGTTGTCGTAACTGCCACACTACCAGCTTAAATAAACTTCAGGACAGATTACAAAAAAACTTTGAGAGGTAAAAACCTTTTGCTTTTTTCAGATGATATTTGGAATGAGAATTTTGCTGATTGGGATGTCCTAAAGAAGCCTTTTAAAGATGTGACTCCTGGAATTAAAATAATTGCAACAACTCGAAGTAGTCGTGTTTCATCAATCATGCATGTAAATTGTATTCATTATTTGAATAGTTTATCTAACCATGAATATTGGTCCTTGTTCCATAGGTATGCATTTAGTCCTGAAATTGACTTTGAGCGTCCAAAATAGCAAGAATTCTTGTAGAAATTTTTAAGAAATGTGGTGGTTTACCTTTGGTTGCAAAAACACTTGCTGCATTTTTGTACTCTAAAGCATATATTGATGAATGGGTTAGTGCAGTGCATAGTCAAATATGGCATCTTCCAAGTGTTAGGAGTAATATACTGGCCGCTTTAAAATTGAGTTATTATCACCTTCCTCCTCTTCTGAAACGTTGTTTTGCTTATTGCTCCCTATTTTCTAAGGGCTATAGATTTACAAAGGCATAATTGATTCGGTTGTAGATGGCAAAGGAACTCTTACTACTACAACCTAAAAGCAACCAATGATTAGAGGATGTAGGTGAAGACTATTTCAATGAGCTGCAATCCAAATCATTTTTTCAAGAGTTGATTGATTATCTTAGTAGGCCATATGTTACTATGCATGATCTTTTTAGTGAAGTGTTGTCGGAGAATTTCGTTTTAATCCTGGTGATGGTTTTCAATGTGAAGTCCCCTAAAAAGTTTGCCATATTTCAATCATAGTTGGGAAATATGATGTCAAAGTCGAGATCTTCCAGGGTGTCAATCACCTACGGACTTTTCTCCCTCTGGAATCACATTCCTCCCGAACAGCTCGCGTTTTAAGTCATAGTACTATTGACAAGTTGCTGGAACAATGTAGTTGCTTGCGTGTGCTTTCTTTGCAACCTTATAGGATCGCAAAGTTACGTGAATCCATTAGCAAATTGAAACTTCTACGCTATCTGAACCTTTATGGTTATGATCAAATTACACATTTACCAATATTTATAGTTTATTTTTATAATTTGGAGACGTTTTTTTTACTAAGATGTTGCAAACTCACGAAGCTACCAATGAACATGCAAGATCTTATCAATTTACAACATCTTGATATTCGTGAGACTAAAGTAGGGAAAATGCCACAATGATTTGGTAAGTTAAAAAATATGCAAATTTTGACTGCTTTTGTTGAAGGGAAAAATACTTTCTCAAGCATTAGCCAGATGAAAGAGCTTTCTAACCTTAAGGGAACTCTTTCCCTATTTAAGTTAGAAAATGTATGTGATTCTGATGCTAAGAATGCCAATTTGAAGGAAAAGAAATATCTGAGTGAGTTGGCATTTGAATGGGACTAGACATGTACTCATGATGCTCAAAATGAAACGCGTGTACTTCTTGAATTACAACCTCATGAGAAACTAAAGAAACTCACTATCAAAAACTATAGAGGTACAATGTTTCCAAACTGGTTGGGGGATGCTTCATTCTCCAAAAAATTATTGTTCTCATTTTCCATCAATATTATTTTTTTTTTATCTTTCTTGAAGAATGAATTCATGATGAGCATTGTTGACATACTAGTAATTCCATTGATAAGAGCTACTCTTAGTGCTATTTGACAGGTTAGCCTCACGCAGGCTTCTGAATTTTTTCAAGGAATGTGCATTGGATATTCATTAGCCAAAGAAGTTAAAGTTTCTACTACTAACTATTACTACAGTGCTAACAGATGCAGAAGAGAAGGAAATTACAAATCCGTCAGTAAAATGGTGGTTAAATGAGGAAAAGTATATCTCACAATAGCAAAATTTTGGTACATAATCTCTAAAAGAAAATAAGTAAGATTGTTAGCCGCTTGGAATATCTAGCTGAACATAAAAACCTTCATGGCTTCAACAAGGGTTTGGGAGGGAAAAATTAACAAGGTTGCTAACAACTTCTTTGATTGGTGAATTTGTGGTAGGTAGAAGCAATGATGAAAATGTGATTCTTCAGTTTTTATTGTATGATAGTGGGAATGAGAATAAAAAAACTATGGCTAATCAGGATCATAATGTAACCCTAAAGGCTGGTAGTGAGAATGGAAGCTTAGCCACATATGTGAATGGGCTCACAGAAATCCCTGTGGTTACAGTTGTTGGGATGCCAGGGATTGGAAAAACAACCCTAGCTCAATGTTTGTTCAACAAGGAGGAAGTGAAACAAAGTTCTAGAAAGAAAAAAAAAAGCATTGGTTCATGTTCCAGAGGAATTCAATGTTCTAAAAATAACAAAAATTATTTACAAATCTGTCAGTTGTCATAGCTGTCACACTACCAACTTAAATAAACTTCAGGTCAGATTACCAAAAGCTTTGAGAGGTAAAAACTTTTTACTTTTTTTAGATGATATTTGGAATGAGAATTTTGCTGATTGGGATATCCTAAAGAAGCCTTTTAAAGTTGTGACTCCTGGAAGTAGAATAATTGCAACAACTAGAAGTAGTCGTGTTGCATCAATCATGCATGTAAATTATATTCATTATTTGAATAGTTTATCTAACCATAAATACTGGTCCTTTTTCCATAGGTATGCATTTAGTCCTGAAATTGACTTTGAGCATCCAAAAATAGCAAGAATTCATGGAGAAATTTTGAAGAAATGTGGTGGTTTACCTTTGGATGCAAAAACCTTTGCTGCATTTTTGTACTCTTAAAACATATATTGATGAATAGGTTGGTGCAGTGCATAGTGAAATATGGCATCTTCCAAGTGTTAGGCAGCTATAAAATTGAGTTATTATCACCTTTCTCCTCATCTTCAACGTTGCTTTGCTTATTGCTCTATATTTCCCAAAGGCTACAGATTTATAAAGGCAAAATTGATTCGGTTATGGATGGCAGATGAACTCTTACTACTACAGCCTAAAAGCAACCAAAGATTAGAGGATGTAGGTGAAGACCATTTCAATGAGCTGCAATCCAAATCATTTTTTCAAGAGTTGATCGATTATCTTGGTAGGCCATATGTTACTATGCATGATCTTTTTAGTGATTTAGCTCAAAGTGTTGCAGGAGAATTTTATTTTAATCTTGGTAATGGTTTTCAATGTGAAGTCCTCCAGAAAGTTTGTCATATTTCAATCATAGTTGGAAAATATGATGTCAAAGTCGAGGTCTTCCAGGGTGCCAATCACCTACGGACTTTTCTCCCGCTGGAATCACATTCCTCCCCAAAGGCTTGAGTTTTAAGTCATAGTACTACTGATAACTTGCTGGAACAATGTAGTCACTTGCGTGTGCTTTCTTTGCAACCTTATAGGACCACAAAGTTACGTGAATCTATTGGCAAATTGAAACTTCTACGCTATCTGAACCTTTATGGTTCTGATCAAATTACACATTTTCCAATATCTATGGGTTATTTGTATAATTTGTAGACTTTTTTTTTTTTTTTTTTTTTTTGCGAGGATGTTGCAAACTCACGAAACTGCCAATGGACATGCAAGATCTTATCAATTTATAGCATATTGATATTCGTGAGACTAAAATAGGGGAAATGCCACAAGGATTTGGTAAGTTAAAAAATATGCAAATTTTGACTGCTTTTATTGAAGGGAAAGGTACTTCCTCAAGCATTAGCCAATTGAAAGAGCTTTCTAACCTTAGGGGAACGCTTTCCCTATTGAAGCTAGAAAATGTCTATGATTCTGATGCCAAGAATGGCAATTTGAAGGAAAAAAAATATCTGAATGAGTTGGCATTTGAATGGGACCAGATAAGTACTCATGATGCTCAAAATGAAATGTGTACAGTTCTTAAATTACAACCTCATGAGAAAATAAGGAAGCTCACTATCAAAAACTATGGAGGTATAATGTTTCCAAACTGATTAGGGATGCTTCATTCACCAAAAAATATTTTTTCTCTTTTCTATCAATACACTTTCAATCTTTTTTGAAGAATGAAATCATGACAGGCAATGTTAAGATACTGGTAATTCCATTGATAGGGGCTACTCTTAGGGTGTTATTTGACAAGTTAGCCTCACGCAGGCTTCTCAATTCTATAGGAAATGCGGATTTGATATTCAGTAGCTAAAGAAGTTAAAGTTTCTACTACTGACTATTACTATAGTGTTAACAGATGAAGAAGAGCAGAAAATTACAAATTTGTCCGTAAAATGGAGGTTAGACTAGCCTAAAGATGCTGTTTTTGAGGCAGAGGATGTACTAGATGAGATTTCTACAGAAGCATTACAACGAGAGTTGAAAAGTATATCTCGCAATAGAAGAAATGGGGTACTTTATCTCAAGAAGAAAATGGTGAAGATTGTTAGCCGCTTGGAATATCTAGCAGAACATAAAGACCTTATTGGTTTCAACAAAGGTTTCGGAGGGAAAAAATTATCAAGATTGGCAACAACTTCTTTGATTAGTGAATTTGTGGTAGGTAGAAGCAATGATGAAAATGTGATTTTTCAATTTTTATTGTAAAATAGTGGGAACGAGAATGAAAAAACTATGGCTAATCAGGATCATAATGTAACCCTAATAGCTAGTAGTGAGAATGGAGGCTTAGCCACAAATGTGAATGGAGTCACTGAAATCCCTATGGTTGCAATTGTTGGGATGCTAGGGATTGGCAAAACAACCCTGGCTCAGTATTTGTTCAACAAGGAGAAAGTGAAACAAAATTTTAGAAAAAAAAACATTAGCTCATGTTTCATAGGATTTCAATGTTCTGAAAATAACCAAAATGATTTACAAATCTGTCAGTTGTCATAACTGCCACACTACCAGTTTAAATAAACTTCAGGTCAGATTACAAAAAGTTTTGAGAGGTAAAAACTTTCTACTTGTTTTAGATGATATTTGGAATGAGAATTTTGCTGATTGAGATGTCCTAAAGAAGCCTTTTAAAGATGTGGCTCCTAGAAGTAGAATAATAACAACAACTTGAAGTAGTCATGTTGCTTCAATCATGTATGCTGCTTGTATTCATCATTTGAATAGTTTATCTGATCTTGAATGATGGTCCTTATTTTGTAGGTATGCATTTAGGCCTAAAATTGACTTTAAGCATCCAAAAATAGCTGGAATTCATGAAGAAATTTTGAAGAAATCTGGTGGTTTACCTTTGGTTGCAAAAACACTTGCTGCATTTTTGTACTCTAAAGTATATATTGATGAATGGGTTGGTGCAGTACATAGTGAAATATGACATCTTCCAAGTGTTAGGTGTAACATTCTATCAGCTTTAAAATTAAGTTATTATCACCTTCCTCCTCATCTTAAACGTTGCTTTGCTTATTGCTCCATGTTTCCAAAGGGCTGTAGATTTACAAAGGGAGAACTGATTCTGTTGTGAATGGCAGAGGGACTCTTACTACTACAACCTAGAAGCAACCAAAGTTTAGAGGATGTAGGTGAAGACTATTTCAATGAGCTACAATCCAAATCATTTTTTCAAGAGCTAATCGATTATCTTGGTAGGCTATATGTCACTATGTGTGATCTTTTCAGTGATTTAGCTCAAAGTGTTGTAGGAGAATTTTGTTTTAATCCTAGTGATGGTTTTCAATGTGAAGTCACCGAAAAGTTCGCCATTTTTCATTCATAGTTAGGAAATATGATGTCAAAGTCGAGGTCTTCCAGTGTGCCAATAACCTACAAACTTTCTCCCTCTAGAATCACATTCCTCCCCAACGGCTCGCATTTTAAGTCATAGTACTATTGACAATTTGTTGGAGCAATGTAGTCACTTGCGTGTGCTTTCTTTACAACCTTATAAGATTGCAAAGTTATATGAATCCATTGGCAAATTGAAACTTCTACGCTATCTGAACCTTTCTAGTTGTGATCAAATTATACATTTACCAATATTTGTGGGTCTTTGTATAATTTGGAGATGTTTTTGTTGCGAGGATGTTGCAAACTCACGAAGCTGCCAATGAACATTCAAGATCTTATCAATTTACAACATCTTGATATTTGTGGGACTAAAGTAGGGGAAATGCTACCAGGATTTGGTAAGTTAAAAAATATGCAAATGTTGACTGCTTTTGTTGCAAGGAAGGGTACTTCCTCAAGCATTAGCCAGTTGAAAGAGCTTTCTAACCTTGGGGGAATGCTTTCCCTATTGAAGCTAGAAAATGTCTGTGATTCAGATGCCAAGAATGCCAATTTAAAGAAAAAAAAATATGTAAGTGAGTTGGCTTTTGAATGGGGCCAAACAAGTGCTCATGATGCTCAAAATGAAACGCGTGTACTTCTTGAATTACAACCTCATGAGAAACTAAAAAAGCTCACTATCAAAAATTATGGAGGTATAATGTTTCCAAACTGGTTAAGGGATGCTTCATTCTCCAAAATGGTGTGTCTGCATCTTGTTAGTTGTGAATGTTGTTCATCCTTGCCTCCACTTGGGATGCTATCCTCTCTCAAAGAACTACAGGTTGCCAAAATGAAGTAACAAATGTTGGTTCTGAATTCTATCAGAGTGCTTCCTTCTCAACTGAACCATTTAGATCCTTAGAAAATCTCAAGTTTGAGAATATGCCAAATTGGAGCGTCTGGTCATCTTCTAGTGATGAACAACTCCTTTGCCTCCAAAATCTTCATTTGTATGAATGTCCAATCCTGAGAGGCAACCTACCAAAACACCTTCCTTCATTGAAGTCACTTCACATTGATGGATGTCCAAAACTGGATGTGAGTTTCCTGAATGAACGACACTCAGAGCAACGATACCAAGCATTAGAGCGTCTGGAAATAAGGAGAATTTGGGAATCTCTCAGCTCCTTTCCTTAAGGCTACTTCACTAGTCTTAAAGAGCTTCAAATCCAATATTGTGCTTTTCTTGAATGTCTTGAGATTCCACATCATAATCTCAACTTTCTTCAAAGATTGAGGATTGCAAATTGTCTTGATATAAAATTTTCTCCTGGTATAAGTTTGCCTACTCCCAATTTGATATTGCTTTCAATATCAAATTGCAGCATTCTTGCATCAATGCCAGAACAGATGCACAACCTCACTTCCCTTCTTAGATTGGAGATTTCTCGACGTCCAATGCTCATGTCATTTCCTGAAGGCGGTCTTTCAGCTAACTTACAATCACTTTCAATCAAGAACTACATCAATCTCACACCCCAAGTTGCATGGGGTTTACATGATATGACTTCACTCACTTCTTTTGTGATTGAAGGCAGATGTGGTGGCACGGAGTCATTCCCTAGATAAGGGTTGTTGCCCTCCACTCTTACTTCTCTCTGTATCAGTGGGTTTCAGAAACTCAGATTCCTTAACCATGCCGGGCTTCAGAACCTCATTGTTCTTAAAACCTTGCATATGATGGACTGTAATAAACTTAAACGCGTATCATTTTTTTTTTTTTTTACACTGATTGAACGCATATCAGATGAGCAACTCCCTCTATCTCTTGATTGTCTGAATGTTACTGAATGTCCATTGATGATCCCTCGATGCAGAAAAGGTGGGGAAGATTGGAACAAGATTTGTCACATCTCCAAAGTAATTGTTTATGGAAAAGACATGCAATCAAAACTATAGATCGAAGCAAAATAATGAAAACCCAAACTCAAGAAAGGTAATGTTTTATCTTCTACAATCAAAAAATGCATCAATTAATCTGGTTTTCTAATTCTGATATGTATATATGATCTATGTATTGAATTAATTGTCAATTACCATGCTAGGATTATTAAAATTTACTATGTGTTTTAATTATCTTCATTTCTCTTAGATGCTAAGGCTTTCTAATAATTACTATTAGGTGTTTTCTATGATTACTTTATTTTAATGATCATTATGAAAAAAAAAATGATTCTTTTACTAAAAATCACAATCTTCTTATATTTTTTTCATATATTAAACTATTTTTTCGTAATTCTTCTTGATTGTGAAAAAAGTTTTAATTGTACGAAAATATAACTTATTTTGTGCAAAATAATAATTTTATGAAAAAGTTCCTAAATTAACAAAAAAAAAATTTCGTAATTACGAATAAAATGGCTATCTTACAAAAAATCACAATCTTCTTATATTTGTTCGCAATTCTTCTTAGTTGCAAAAAAAATTTAATTTTACGAAAATACGATTTATTTTGTGTAAAATAATAACTTTATGAAAAATTTATAAATTAACAATAAAAGAAAAATAATTTCGTAATTACAACCAAAAAAAAAAATTCTCTTACAAAAAATCATAATTCTCTTATATTTTTTCGTAAGTAAAACTATTTTTTTTTTTTTTTGTAATTCTTCTTAATTGCGAAAAAATTTAATTTTATGAAAATATGACTTATTTTGTACAAAACAATAACTTTAAAAATAAGTTCCTAAATTAACGAAAAAGAAAAATAATTTTATTTCATTTTGTTAATTTCATTTATTTCTTAAAATTAATTAATGAAATTATTTTGTTAATTTCGTAAAATTAATTATCAAAATTATTTTAAAATTAATTATCAAAATTATTTTTCTACTTCATTTTATTAATTTCGTAAAGTTAGTTAATGAAATTTTTTTTTTATTAATTTAGAAATTTTTTCATAAAGTTATTATTTTCTACAAAATAAGTCATATTTTTATAAAATTAAAATTTTTTTCGCAACTAAAAAGAATTAAAAAAATAATTTAATTTACGAAAAATATAAGAAAATTATGATTTTTTATAAAAAAATGATTTTTTCGTAAAATAAAATAAAGTATATTTACTTTGTAAAAAACAAAATAAACGTTGAACACACCATTACTATTAATAACCAAAAGTTGAAGTTGGTTGATAGGAACTGCAAAATCAATTCAAGTTCTGTTTATTTTAAACAAACTAGCAATAGTAGTTTTCTTTCTTAAATTATTGATATGAGAAATGTAATTCAATTGGTAGATAAAATATGATTTCAGATAATCAGCAACAGAGTATCAAATTCATTTCCTTGTGGGATTTGTTACAATTATTGTATATACTGACCAATGATATCTAACTTCAATGCAGGAGCTTGCTTGATCTCTCAAATTTCAGGTAACTTTTGGGTTCTTCAAGATGTAACCAGGAGAATTTAGATGAGTGATGCTTCAATGGAGCAGAAATTAATACGAGCTGATCATAAGTAGAGAAGAAGAAGAACTTTTATGTAGGCATGACCGGTTTAACTAAACCGTCGGTTTTGATTTGAAACCGATGGTTTTAATTTAATAAAATATTTAAATCAAAATCATAACCGATTATTACGGTTTCAGTTTCGGTTTGAAACCAGTTTTTTTTTTTTATTATGATTTAAAACTAGTTTTAAATCGATTTCTTTATTACATTAATTTCAATTAAACAATGAGTATAAAATAATGGAATAATTTAAAATAAAATTTTAATTAAACAATGAAATTTATTAAACAAATGCTTGCATTTAATTCGTACATTAATTAAATTACTTATATATTCTTTTAAAATTAA
>CATKHJ011320639.1:0-10474 GCA_949750685.1 Vernicia montana
AAGTTGAGGTCAGGAAATGCTTACTCTTTACTATAAAAGAAGAGTTTACAAGCTAGAGAGTTGAGCTTGGAAATTATACAATTCTTGGCATGCTTTACAAATGAGGGGGATGGCCTATTTATAGTGGTTGGCCTCCCAAATGTGTGGCTACAATTTAACTTCATGAATTATCTAGAATTTTTTAGGCAATTGTTTATTCTAGAGCTTCCTAGAAATGCAGCCATGAAGTTCCTAGGAAGGTTCCTGGTTGGCCAATCAACTTGCACTGGCTTGCGGAAGTTTCTGGAAATTTCTAGCCAGCCAATTCTAGCGCCAACCGAAGTTAACTTGGCCAATTCTCCCGCCCATGGCCTGCTGGGCGCGCGCGGGCAGGCGGCCTGAAAGCTTCTAGCGCCTGCTGGTAGCTTCCAGCGCCAATTGGGGCGTGCCTGGCCGAAGGCTTCGCCCAACCGACGTTACATAGGCGAGTTTTCTCGCCTATTCCAGAAGCGTCGCGCGGGTAGGCCGCGCGCTGGCACGCTACCGTGCGGGGCTTGCGTGCTGGTTGGCTTGTCGCGCCAATCCAGCTTGCTGGTTGGCCTATCGCGCCAATGGTGCGGGATTTCTCGCAAGAGCAAGCTGGCTTGTGAGGATTTCCGCCCGAAGGAGGCTCAACAGCCCGATTTCTTTGCCAATCATGCCATTTTGCTCGCCCATCAGCCCTTTTTCTTGCCAAGGGAGGCTGCCTTGGTCTATTTTCTTGCTTGGTGCGGGCTAGGTGCGTAGCTTCATCCGCGGGACGTAACATAAGGCTGTTGTTGATTTGGGAAGGTCAACTTCTAAGGTTGAAATATTGTTCAAGTTTCACTTTTCATAGTAACAATAGTGCAGTATTTTATGATTTTGATACTATACTTGCCTGAATGCTGTTACCTATGGCAGATTAGATGTTCAATTGATTGGTGACATCTGGTTCATTTGAGACTGGAATTTATGTTTCATTGGCTTTTATATCTATGAATTATTGATTTGTTGTTAATACCTTTATACATATACTACTTGCAGGATCCCACATGCTGATTTGGAAACAAAAGCAAATTATCTTTCAATTTGGGTGGATTCTCATATAAATGATGGAGACTCTGTGCTGAGGAAACCTGTTCTTTTTACAGAAGTAGGCTCTACACGGCATGTAAATAACAAGGGAGTATATGAAACAGATGTTCTGTTGGAAATTGTGTATGATAAAATTTATGATTCTGCAAAAAAGAGGCAGGCTGGTGCAGGAGCCTTAATTTGGCAGTTACTAGTTGAAGGAGTAGAGGAATACAGTGACCGGTTCTCCCTTGTGCCATGGAATTATCCTTCTACCTATAAAATGATAGAAGAACAATCATACAGGCTACTAAATCTTTGTGCCAAGGGCAGAAAAGAGAGAGATATTCCTTAGAAGGGTCCTCGATTTGGTAAAATGTGTAATTGAGCAGAAATCAAACATGCCAAATAGTTCTCTCCTCTCAAAAAAATAAATAAATAAATAAAAAAAGAAAGAAAGAAAGAAAAAGCCAAAAAGTAATGTTGCAGATGGAAAAGAAGTTTTAGCAGTTGTATATGATTGTTGAGACTGGTTGGTCGACATAAACATTTTCTTGAAATAGAAAAAAAAAAAGGAGAGGAAAAAAGAGTGCCACTGTTTCAGGTATGATCAATTCTTTTTAGATTCAAGGTTAAGAATATTATTTTAAGATCCAAAGATATTGAATAATGCGTTGGCTGGTGTGCTTGTGCAACGGGTTGAGTTCCCCTGGAAAATTATTCTTTGAATGTTGTAAATTGCTATACATAATTTGAGCAGTTTATAGTTGTGTTGTATGAGATGATATGTACTTGACTATACTTCTGATTTCCTGAACAAAAGGAGTTTAATTTTATGTGTATATGAATGTGATAAGTTCAAGGTTGGTATTTCTGAATACAATTTCTCTTTTTTCCTTTTTCTGAACTGGTTCTGAGCACAAGTTTAATTTGTCTATTTATGGATGACAACCTTTGAAGTTGCATATGACACATGATAAAGATACAAGTAGAATTTGATAGCTCCTAAGTCCTAAAGTTGCAGGATACTGGGGATATGCTAATAAGCATTTATCAGTCTTTACTTCGTTGAATTATGGAGTGTTCTGAAAGTTATAAATCACATTAGTTTTATTGGATGAGCATTTCTGATTTTTGCACTAGTAAAATATGCTAATTAGTATTTTGTACGAGGAATTTTCTTACTCTCTTTTAAGGTGCGGAGAGTGTAGGATTTTGGGTTTGAATATCTTCATTTACCATTATAATAAATTTTTTTTATTAGTTTAATGAAAGTTATGAAAAAGGAAGGGTTATCCAACCCGAGTCCCTTATCAATTATGGTATAAATTTTCATGAATTCAATGAAAGTTAAGAAAAAATATGCATTGGAAAATAGTCATACTTTATTTGCACAATTTGAGGGCAAATTTTGGCACAATGTTAATGTTACTCTTTTATGGTGGAAGATCACAAGTTCGAGTGCATGAAAACAATTTCCGCGCACGATTCTTAATTTTCTCAAAGTGAACTAAAAAATTAAATCGAAAGTTTAGAATTGAAAATAACCGAATATTGTAAGAAATCGAACTAAATTAGAGCAAGAGATATAGTTCATGTCACGATCCGATCCTAAGGGCACATGATTGGTATTAGGAAACGGGAAAGCATAAGGTTTTCGAAATGATTAACCACTAAACGATAAAATTGCAAAATGACAGCTATAATTATCACATAACATCATATCTTTGCCACTCAAGGATACAATATCATTCATATCATTATCAGATTCTTGCTTAACAGAACATCACATCAACCATAATGAGGAAGCTGTGAACCCTTAATTTTGCACCCTCCAGTATACAACCAAACCTTAGAGGCACCTAGACTCAGTAAACAGACCTCTAAAAGCCAAAATCACCAAAATCGTAAAAATTGAGAATTCGAGCCTCGGGACCCGGGACCCATACCTCAAGCCTCTAAATCATCCTTAGATCATCCGGGATTGAATACGGAGCACAACGCAACTAGAATCACGAAAAACGAAGTTGAAACGGGTCAAAACGGCGAAAATCGGTGAAACCGAGCAACCAGTGACCGCACATGCCACTTTGGTGACCGCACACGGGCTGTGCGGTTCAAAAGTGGCCCTATGCGGTCATCACTTAGCTTATACGGTCACCATAGCTTCTGTGCGGTTCTAGAACGCCCGTGTGCGGTTTTGAGCGTCAGAACACCAAATCCCACATCAAAACTTTGTGTTTTCAACCTCCAACCTTCTCCCTATATAAAGGAGACCCCCCCTAGCTCATTTGACACCTTGAACTTGCTTGATCACTCCCCTGATCTCAAAGTAAACATCTTTTAAGCTTTGTCTGAAAGGAACGAGCATTTTAGTTTTAAAGTTTCTTTTTCTTACTTTGCTATTGCTCCTTGCTTTGCAAAGCGAGATTGGGTTGCGACTTCTCGAGCCGACCCACCAAGTCAAAAGTTTTCCGCCGCCGACCGAGACAAGTCTCCTCCATCCTAAGGTATTTATTTTCTTTCTTTTTCTTTTTATTTTGCTTCCTTTGATTTTTTATTTATTTTCTTTTTATTCTTTATATTGCTTTGTCTGCTTTATTATTTTCCCCTTTTCCTTTGCATATTCCCTTTCTTTTTCAATCCTTTTCTTTAGTTAATCACTTTAAAAATGCAAGTTAATTAGAACTTGACTTAATTAACAAACTTGGTAATCAATTAAATTGGTTGAATCAATTAATCAACCAACCTTTTTATCAATCAATCTGAAACATGATAAAATGTTCAAACTAAACAAATCCCCTTCGCAAGAAGGGCGAACTACGTGGATTTTGATTCACATTCAAAGGGATACGTAGGCATGCTTGTCTAAAGCATCAAATCCAATTAAAATAAACTTTCTTCCTCTTTCACCTTCTTCACATAGTTTAGGTTTTGTGTTTCCTTTTATTTCTTTGTTTTGTTACTTTCAATATTGATTTAATTTGGGGAATGTGTGACTCTCCTAGAACCCATAAGGGCTAGAGGGAGTATCCCCTAACTTAGTTTATGTTGTAAATTTAACATTTTTATTGCTTTCTTTATTTATTTCTTCTATTGCTTTTGTTATTTCTTTTATTGCTTTGCTCTACTTTAATTCATGCAATATTTAATTGTTCATACATTATAGTTGTTCATGAAATTTATTTTAAGCCATTTTGTATTAAATTTGCCAAACCAATTAAATGAACCAAAAACCTAGTTCCCGAATCTTCTTTGGTAATCAAGGACTAGTGCACTTTTTCATTGGATAACAATTGGAGTCAAAAAAGAGTTTTTACCTTATATTTTTCTAAATAAAAATAAATTAAGGTGGCGACTCCTAATGCACATTTTCAAAATCAATCAATCTGAACCTAAGGGTTCCATCGTGAGTACAAACCCGAATGAGCATTTCGATCCCCTCTAGCGGATCGGACTAGTACTCGGGCGAGGCCTCACAGTTGGCGACTCCACTGGGGACCTCCTTCTTTTTAATAAAGAAAATAAGAGGACTAATAATTAGTTTAAATCAAAGTTTAGCACTTTTAATTCAAAAATGGCTTTTATGCATCACTTGCATAGGCTCATTGCCTTTCAACCTAGATTTCTTAGGAAAACAATGGATAGAAAGTAACATCGAGTGGACAACCTTTCTTAGGTCTGCTTGTCAATAGTGAAATCATCCACGCCGCGATGTATATGAGTATGCACGTATTGTTTGATCCACGTAAGGCTCTTTGACTCACATATGGTTAGGTATATCGCTGCTCCAGTGTGACGGGTACCTTATGCAAGCCACCCTTACCCTTTCATGTAATGAATCTAGAACCTGACCTTAGGTTGTATGTACCATAATTAAAGCATTGCACAAATTGTATATTCATGAAATATTTTTCCTATGCATATCATGCATCCTTACTGTACAAAAAAAAAGCAAGCATTCATCTCAGACCTAGATTATACCTTGAACCGATGAAGGGTCAACACTCTCACCTCTATCCAATTACCTTCACTCCTAAGCCTTTAACCTAAGCACCACCCATAAGCCCAACAACCTCTGGCCCAAATATACCCCAAATCCTCAAGGCCCAAGACATTTGACACCTCATCTACCCTAACGCCCAAAATATTTGGCCTACCAAATCCTCAAAGCCCAAGATATTTGGCATCTCATCTACCCCAAAGCCCAAAATATTTGGCCTACCATCTCCCCAAAGCCCAAAATCTTTGGCACCTCATCTCTTTTAAGCCCAATATCTTTGGCCCAACATGCTACCCCAAAGCCCACCAAATTTGGCCTACCATTTCTCTTAAGCCCAAAACTTTTGGCACCTCATCTCTCTTAATCCCAAAACCTTTGGCACCTTATCTCTCTTAAGCCCAAAATCTTTGGCACCTTATCCCTATTAAGCCCAAGGCGTTTGGCACCTCATCTCTCAAAGCCCAATACATTTGGCTCATCAGACTTAAAAGCTCAAAAAACAGTTGGCCCACTACACCATAGAGAATCTTTTTCCCTCAGAGTTTGTATAGCCTTACTCCCATCATCTTTTCATATCCTCACCCACCACTCATTTGGTTTTCTATGTTTTTGCCTTAAGGTACCAATGGTTAACCCAACTGATATGGCTGCCCCAACTACACGTGTCACCAGCCTCCTTAAAAAGCAAAAGGAAAGGCTCCAAGCTATTCTTACCTCCTCCCTTAATGCACAACAAGTCCAAATTGAGGAACAACAACAATCTTTCATTGAGGAAGTTCGGACTATGATTAGCCAAACCATCCTTAACCAGGCTAACTCAAACTAAGTTTTGGACTAAATCACTTTAAATCTGAACCGGGCTAATCCTGTTTCGGCCCAAACCCAATCTACTATTTCCTCTCCTGCGAATCCTTTTCAAAGGAAGGAAGCTTTCTCTCACCCTGACATGAAAGCATTCATGGAGAAGCTTAAAGCCATGGAAAGGGCCCTTAAGAACCTTAAAAGGCATGATGACTAGGTAGATGTTAGCTCCCTAACCCTCTTTCCTAATGCCAGACTTCCACCAAAATTCAAAATGTCTGAACTGGAAAGATTTGATGGAACCTCTTGCCCCAAGACTGAAAATATATATGGGGGCAATGCAACCTTTGGGACTTAGCAATGAGCTCCTTGCTCAACTGTTCCAACAATCACTAACCGGTGTTGCCATGAGATGGTTCCTTTCACTGGACAAGAGCCAAAAGAGAACATAAGGTGATATCTGTAATGCTTTTGTCAAACAATATCATTACAATACTGAAGTAGATGTCACCAGGCGTGATTTGGAAACCACTAGACAATTTCCACATGAGTCCTTCTCTATGTTCCATACAAGGTGGAGGGCTAAAGCAGCTCAAATGGTAAACAAACCAATCGAGCAAGAACAAGTGGACATCCTTATCAAAAACCTACTCCCAGCTTACCAAACCTAGTTGGTAACCCAACACCTGCCCACCTTCAAAACTTTGGTTGCAACTGCATCAAGGGTTGAAGATTGCATCCGAAGCGAACCATTTCAACCTGAATTCTCCACCACTGATATGAATAGTGAAGACGAATTTGAACCACATGACCTTTGAGGCCAAGACCAACATGCCTCGATCCCACTTTCCCTTTCGAGTTGAATCCATCATTGTGATCCATGCATCTTCACCAAAGTGGAAGCCAGACCCACCTTATCCCACCTCACCTTTGCCCAAGAAGCATGTTATGAAGGAGTTCACGCTCAACTGATCTGACTTGTCTGAGATTGAATCCATGTTCAGAGTCTGTGTCCAAAATTCAAATCCAAGTTTAAATCCGAGTCCATGTTCAGAGTCCATGTTAAGAGTCCGAGTTTAAGTTCGAGTCTGAGTCTATCATTCTGGTATTCTTTTTCTATTATTGTACTATCTTCTCCTTTATAATAAAATATTTATGTTATTCGTGCACTTCTCTTTTTCCATCTTTCTTATTTAGTCTAAAGTAGTTGTGTCTCAAAAAAATAAAAAAATAAATAATTAATGGATTTTGGCAAGCATTTGCATTTCACCATGATCACCACCATGATTTAGACAAATCAAAAATTGAGGTATTCTTGTGCCCGCATTAACAGCCACTTCACCAGCTCCTAATTAAAGGATAGTCGAGATAATAAAGAACACTAAGTGGTGATCTCTTTAGTTAGAGCAGTCGAAGCAAAAGGCAATCCAATAAAGTTACCCATTGCACTTTTGGGTAATCAAGCATAAAACCTTAACAAGGGACAATAATCTAAAAAAGGACCTGATATCCCCACAAGGTTTTCCTCTAGACTAAGAATTCAATGGAATGGTCTAGACAAAGGTCAGAGCCCCAAGATGAAAGAAAGCAGTAACCTAAACCATGGTGAAATAATTTTTAAAAAAATACCAAATTTCATTGATTAGCTCGCTAAGTTGAAAACCCGAAAGGGCAGCTTAGGCAGAAATCAGAGCAAGCTCGTCAAGTTGAAAACCCAAAAGGGCAGCTCGAGCAGAAATTAGAGCTAAAAAAAAAAAGTCATTCTGGTCAAATCGTTTTGTCCCTTATGTCTTTATCCCACATTAAGGGCATGTCTTCTTAAGTCATCATCCTCTGGCCGATCCCTCATTTGGGGCTCACCTTTCGAATCGTCTTATGTCAATCCATCATGGGTATGTCCTCCATATCGTCTTTTGTCAATCTGTCACGTCTCTTAGTTCAAGCAGTTAAGTAGCCCTTATCATTCATTAAGGGCATATCATTCCTGTCATCCGTCACGTCTCTTAGCTCAAGCAGCTAAGTAGCCCTTATCATTCATTAATGGCATATCCTTCCTGTCATCCGTCACGTCTCTTAGCTCAAGCAGCTAAGTAGCCCTTATCATTCATTAAGGGTATATTCTTCAGGTCGTCTGCCAAGTCTTTTAGCTCAAAAGCTAAACAACTCCTATCATCAATCAAGGGGCACGTCTTCTGAGTCGTTGTCCAAAATCAATCTAGTGTCTCCCTCAAGAGTCTTGTCACTCTAAGAGTCTATTTGATTTTAGACAATAAGATAATTTGTGTTTGTCTTCTCCATAAATCTTGCTACAATAGCAAAATCATACAATCTCCCTAACACCTTTCAAAAGGTACAACCTACTATGCTTTTAAACCTAAGTCTCCTTAGTAAAATCTCATCTTCCAAGGGCTAAGCCCACTAAAAAATCCCAAGTTTCTCAAGACTTATGATCCTTGAAGCCCAGTATCCTTAGCAAAGCTAGAGTCAAGCCATGACTCCCAAGATTTATCATCCTTAGGCTAATTAAAAAGGGTCTGAACCAGTCAAAGTCCATCCCATGCTTATTTATCAAATCATATCATCCTTCCAAGTCTGAGCCTCATTGGAAAAATCATGTCATCCTTCCAAAATCAAGCCTCCTTGGCAAATCATATCATTCCTCCAGATCCAAGCTTCCTTGGCCAATCATATCATCCTTTTGGACAAGCAAAATCAAGCTGTAGGCAAACAAACTGGTCAAATCATCTCCAAAAGCCATGTCTAGAGGCAGACTCTTAACAAATGAGTCACACAAAGCCAATCCACCATCATTATCTTTGAAAAGGCCAAGCCTAACTGAGCCTTTCCCTCCTAACCTTTTCCAAGGGCTAAATCTAACTGAGTCTTCCTACCTAAATCCTCCTTCCAGACTAAACTTGACCTAGTCTTCCAGTCAATGACCTTCTCTAAGGCCAAATCTAACCGAGCCTTCCTACCTAATCTTTTCCGAAGCTAAACCCAACTTAGCCTTCCAAAATAACCTTCCTAGCCATACCTGACTGAGCCTTCCAAGAATAACCATCAAGGCCAAATCTAACCAAGCCTTCCTACCTAATCTTCTCCAAAGCTAAACCCAACCTAGCCTTCCAAGAGAACTTTTCAGGCCATACCTAACTGAGCCTTCCAAGCATGACCTCCTCCAAGGAAAACCCGATCTAGCCTTCCAAAATAGCCTTCTAGGCCATACTTGACCTAGCCTTCCAAAAATGACCTCCTCCAAGGACAAAACCTGACCTAGCCTTGACTTCCTCCTAAAGCCGAATAATCGAGCCACTTTTCATCATCCTTCCAAAATAGGGGCACCCTCTCTCCCAAAAGATCAGCACACTTATACCAAGTTGACCATTCGCAGGTTAAAGGTATCCAATTCATAAAAATCTTTGCATATTCAGATGCATTTCATACTAAACATGTCGCTAATCAGAGCATCCGAATTACGACGGATCATAAATCCGAATTCCATTAATCAAGACGAATCATCAATCCAATTTCCTGAATCAAGCAGTTATAGGGTCCTTCACCCAAGCTAATCAATCTCAAATTAGACCTATCCTAGGATAGCCTTAGGATCCAAACCTTAAATCTGAATTAGGTTTCCCTTTTAGAATCAGACCCATCCTAGGATAGCCTAAGGATCTTTTATCCAAGCAGACCGGGAATATCACTTTCAATCTAGATTTTCCCAAGCAAATTAGGAATATCACTTCATCCACCCATAAATGTCTAGCAACGATCACCTAGATATCCCTATGGTCCTTTTTCAATTTTCTTATCATCCTTCACCCAAACATGTCCAAACACTGACCTAGACATCACTTTGGTTCCTTTTTTCCATTTCCACTTCTCAGGTTCGCTATCATCAGAATCGCCTTACAGACAAGACAATTCTAATAAGGGGGCAGCTTTGAACCCTTAATTTTGCACCCTTCAGCATACAACCAAACCTTAGAGGCACCTAGGCTCGGTAAACAGACCTCCGGAAATTGAAATCGCTAAAAATTGCCAAAATCGTAAAAATTGAGAATCTGAGTCTTGGGACCCAGAACCCATACCTCAAGCCTATAAATCATCCTTAGATCATCCAGGATTGAATATGGAGTACAACGCAACTAGAATCGCAAAAAACAGAGTTGAAACGGGTCAACACAGCGAAAATCAGCGAAACCGGGCAACCAGTGACCGCACATGGGCTGTGCAGTTCTGCACAGCCTATGTGCAGTTTAAAAGTGGCCCTATGCATTCATCACTTAGCCTATGCGGTTACCATAGCTTTTGTGCGATCCTATAAGCTCCGTGTGCGGTCCCAGAACCCCCGTGTGCAGTTTTGAGCGTCAGAACACTAAATCCCACATCGAAACTTTGTGTTTTCAACTTCCAACCTTCTCCCTATATAAAGGAGACCCCCTAGCTCATTTGACACCTTTAACTTGCTTGATCACTCCCCTGATCTCAAAGCAAACATCTTTTAAGCTTGGTCCGAAAGGAACGAGCATTTTAGTTTTAAAGTTTCTTTTTCTTGTTTTGCTATTGCTCCTTGCTTTGCAAAGCGAGATTGGG
>CATKHJ011320807.1:0-33526 GCA_949750685.1 Vernicia montana
TAATTCTAAATATTGCCGAATTATATTCGCTCACAGTTTTAAAATCTTGTAATCGTAAATGCATCCAATCATAACGAGTTTTTGGGAGAATTACTGTCTTTTGGTGGTCATACCTTTCTTTCAAATTTTTTCATAGGACAAGTGGATCTTTTATGGTAAGGTATTCGACTTTTAGCCCTTCATCAAGATGGTGGTGAAGAAAAATCATTGCTTTCGCACAATTTTGCATTGAAGCATTATATTCTTCTTTGATAGTATCTCCAAGACCCATAGCATCTAAATGAATTTCAGCATCTAATATTCATGATAGATAATTTTTCCCCGTAATATCAAGTGTCACAAACTCAAGTTTTGTAAGATTTGACATGGAGAATACTTGAAACAAATTGGTAGAGTTTCATGCTGATAACGTGTTATGAAAATAAACAAAAGTAAAAGTAACAAGAACACAAAAATGAATAAGACCAAGAATTTTGTATTAATATTTTCTTGGTGTGTATAACAATGCTATGAGTATCTCTATTTATAGGGTAAAAACAACATAGGTTACAATATAATCAATTACAATAAACTCAATAACATGTAACATAATGTAATAAAGGAGATGAGTTATAGAATTCTAAAGGTCATGAGTTATAGACATTTATTTTATAATTTATTCATAACATTTATTTATTTTTTTGGACACTTGTTAGCTTAAATAAATTTGACAACTCAAGCAAATAAAAAGGAAATAACTTATATTTCCCTTTCTTTATTTTATTCTCTCTTATTTGGATAAGAAGGAAAATAAAATCATTTTCCACTCACTAATATATATATATTTTTTAATTTTCTCTCCAATTTGGAGAAAAAATAAAAAAAGAAAAATAACATATATTTTATTTCCTCTCTTTATTTCCCTCCATTTCCAAACAATAAAAAAAAAAAAAAAATTTATTTTCTATTTTTATTTTCCTTCCTCTTTTATTTTACCTCATTCCAAATATAAAGAGAAGTCACCTAGAAAACACTCTTTTTGATTTAGAGACTAGAGTAGTTAGCTCTTGATAAATAGGTTTTAATAGCTATTAATAATCAACCGTTAACATTTGAAAAAAAAAATTTAACCGTTAAAAGAGTAAAAAACTAAACATTAACAACAAAAAATTTGGTTAGTAATCAATAATCAAAGAAACAAAATAATTAAAATTTTAATTTTTAACATTTCAGTTTCAATTATATTTTTAACACCTAATGACTAAAATTTTAAATGTTAAATTACAAAACATTTCAAAGTAAAAGTTTGAAATCCGAATAATAAGCCATAATCTTTAATTGTTCATATAAATGGACCCATATCAGACATTAATTAAACGAGGTAAAATTTTAATATTCGAGTTTCAGATTTGAATTTAAATTCAAATATTGAGCCCAAATGAAGTATTTTTAATAAATTATTATATTACAGTCCAAGTTAAGCCTGATAAAATCACACTTTTTTTTTTTATACAAATTTTTATTTTCAAACATATGTGTTATTTAATTTTACAACAGAACACATAATTATTTTTTTAATAATGCAATGTATATTCTTGTGTGCATGTATATATATATAATAGAAACAATGTAGTTTTTCATATTCACTTTATATTTTGAGTTGGACTCAAGTTTGAGATTCTTAATTCCATGCTTATCGTGAGACCTTAGGTTTTAGATCAAACTCTTAAAATTTTCTAATGCCAAATTATTGTAGGCAGCTTAACATGAACAACCCCATCAAGATTTGTCTTTAAGTAAAATCTAGATAATGTTATGTACCAAAAAAAAGTCAAGGTATATTTCTTTTTCAACAATCACAGTCTTATACATTTTTTTATTCTATTGATAAAATTTTCATTAGTCATTACTAGTAAGTAATAAGAGAATTTTGTAAAATGTTACTATTTTGATGTTTTCTAAAGTATATATAATTAACTCATCATTTTTTTAAGTCGTAATTTGACTTCAATTTTAGCGCATATATTAATATGAATATACATGCTTTAAACCTATTATTATTAGATATATGGTTGAAATAAAATCAATAAATTATAAATTAAGGGAGCGTTTGGCATCGCTGCGATTTTTTTTTTTTTTTTCAATTTCAAACAAATAAGTATTAGAAAATATTTTTAAAAAATTATTATTTTTAATTTCTTTCATATTTATCCAAAAATATTTTAAAAACAAAAAATAAAAAATAAAAAATTCTAATTTTTAAAATCTTATTTTTATTTTTAAAAAATAGAAAACGATAATAAATGGGGTCTAAACTAATAAAATTCAAATATGAGATATAATAAAAACATATATACTTAAATTTCAAGATTATATTAAATCTTTATTTTTTTTTCTTTCTTTAGCAATTGAGAAGAAGATTCCAACATAAAACTATATATCATATGCATTATATATTCTATATTGTATAGGTGTGCTTAAATCTCTATTTTCTAAGCTATCAATATCATTATTTTGTTGTTGTTGCTATGTTTCTATCATTTCATTGTTATAATCTCCCCCACAACTCAATCTTTATTGTCACCTATTTTTATTTATTTTTATTCGAATTTAAAATCTCTCAAATCTTAAAACGACTCTAATAATTTTGAATAATAAATTATTGATAATCTTATTTTATTGAATGCTATATGTGCATGTATATAAATATATGTAGTATTATTATTTTTTGTTATGGTATAGTATTATTTTTAGAAATAGTATAATAATTTGTGAATAAAAAATAAAAAAATATAGCAGATATATTATTTTTAAAAAATTTAAAAAATTTATAAACTTTTTTTAAAAATAAAAAGTATATAATGGTAATAAACAAACCTTAATTTTTTTTTTTTTCCCAAAGCCCTAAATTGTTGATTAATGGAATGTGAATAACAACACCCTATAAAACAAAAACAAAAAAACCATCAAACAAGAATACACTTTTATTAGATTACAGATATAGATATAGAAAACTTGGACGAATTGTTAGATTCAATCGGAAATTCGGAAAATTTTGTAATTTTCTTTATTAAAAAAAAACAAAATTTAAAAACCATTTAAGAAAACAGAAAATATAATATAAAAAAAACCTCGAAAATGAAAGCCGCGTGACCACGTTCTGCCACCGTTGTTTACACGTCAACGTTCTCTTCCAATTCTCTACAATCATATTTTTTACACTATCGTACATCCCGCTTCCCATAATTGTACATTTTGTTCAGCTATATCCTTTTTTTTTAATCAATCTACCATACAATCTCTAGAAGCAGGAGACTCTGCAAGTTATCGAAGGACGTATAACAGAAAAAAAAAATACCCTCTTTCCTTAACCTTGGAAAATAATACTAATATTGTAAAAAAAAAAAAAAAAAGAAAAGTCTCTGATAAAACCCTCTCTCTGAGTCCTTCTCCAATTCTCTATATATCCTTTGGCAAAAAAAAAAAAAAAAAAAAAATCTCCATATATCAAAAGGACGATCTTTTGGAGGTTTATTGGTTGCTGTGCCTGAGATTACTTTCCATGGCGGTTAGTATTGAAACATCGCTTCTTTTCTCTATCAATTTGCTCTTGTTCTGTTCAAGATTCGAATTTTTTTTAACATTTTTTAAGTCTGATTGGCAACCCAGAAATTGTTCTTGATTTCGCGTATCAATTTTTAATGTTATTAGGATATTGAAGATGTGAAAATGGTAAATATATACTTAATGGGTACTGGGTTTATTAAAATAATTTTTTTTTCTTTTTTCTTTTTTGGGATCCCAATAGTATTTTTGATAGCAACCCAATGTTGAATATAAATAGCGTTTATTTTTGATGTTTTGTGTTAATATAAAACATTTCAGTGAATGGATTTATTAGAAACCTCAATAGTTCACTAATCATGTTGAGATTGAAAGCAGGTGATAATGGATTATGTAATTAGAGTGGTAGACAGAATATGATGTTGTTGTAATGACCCTTCTATTTTGCTATAATAGCATTATTATTGTTCCTTTGTCTATTTCGTTGATGATTTTCTGAAATCATTTTTTTTTCTTATTGATAGATTTGCTTTCTAAAATCTGAGTAGGATGTACTTGTATATGTATACTATTACAAGCTTTTTATGTTTATTGATTGTCATGGTAATATGCAAATTCTAATTATTCTCAAAAATACATTTTGCGTTTACCTTTTCACCTTTTGTTCTTTAATATGCTTTCTGTTTAGTTACATTGATGGATGATTTACTTTTTGTTTCTTTCCCTCCCTGTCATTGCAGACAAGAACAGTGAAAGTCAGCAATGTCTCCTTAAGTGCAAAAGAGCAAGATATAAAGGAGTTCTTTTCCTTTTCTGGTGAAATTGATTATGTTGAATTGCATGGGTTAGTTTTTGAAAGTTATTTCAAGTTATTCTTTGTCTTTCTGTATGGGTTGGCTGCTTAGGTGATGATTTTTTTTATATAATTTTAAGATAGCCTTATAGTTGCTTGTAGATTTTAATTATCATATGGCATTATGCTAATAAATATCTTCTAATTTCTTGTTTCAGTGACAATGAACGGGCTCAAATAGCATATGTCACCTTCAAAGATCCACAAGGAGCAGAGACTGCAG
Organism: Vernicia montana; assembly: GCA_949750685.1. Lineage (NCBI taxonomy): Eukaryota > Viridiplantae > Streptophyta > Magnoliopsida > Malpighiales > Euphorbiaceae > Vernicia > Vernicia montana. The sequence continues at coordinate 4,620 of CATKHJ011320807.1, forward strand.
TTCTTCTTTCGGTGCATTCACGTCTCAATACGTTTCCCAGTCTTTTTTTGTGTTTTATTTTAATATATCAAATTAACTGTTCCATTGTACAATGGATATGTGAGTGAGTTGTTAGATTCTTAGACTCCATTGTTGCTGAATCTCTCCTGGAAAATCTATTTTGGAATTATGCCTTTAACAATTGCACCCTTGCTTACACCATTCTCTTGGGAAGCGGTTTCATTGATTGCTCAAACTAATGTCCCCCAATGTTTCTTGAAAGGGTGTATTATCGGTTACAAGCTTCTGAAAATGGATCTAAGGTTATTGGAGTTGGAAATTTCTGAAAGTAGCACCAATGCAATGAGTTATGCTTTAGACAATTGGCCAAGATCTAGAAACAGTGCCAATGCAAATTATACAAAGCTGATGTGGGCTTTAGTTGTAATAAACACCTTGTCCTGAAGGTGTTTTAACTTTTCATGTGTATCATTTTTTAGACTGATACTTTATTCATACCATCTAAGTTCAGTTATGCCTTTCTATGGTATTTTCTTATTAAAATACCTGGTAGTTGTTGCCTGAAACTTATTTTAAATACGGCTAGATATGACAGTGTCTTAATTTCCATTTTGTTTGTTTATATGTTGCTAAGAACTTGTTTTGTTGAAAAGTATTGCTGAAAGTTGACACAGATCAAATTTATTCCATCTGTCTGTACTTATCAGAGTAAAAATGGTTTGTTCTTGTTGAATGGTATTTTATGATTTAAGCATGCCTGCCATTTGTATTGTGGCCTAAAGCCTCTAGGATTAATAATTTCTAGTGTTGCAGTCAGTCATAATAACTTTTTGATTGAACTTTTATCAACTCATGGTTAATCTTGCGCCATCCCTAGTTGATTTTGGATCTGACACGAAGCTTGCCCTTTCCTATGTTGTTCCTTTATTCTTGCAAGAAATGTTGGCTTCCCAAATAGTGTTACTATTCATGGGCATCCTACAAAGTTTTAATCCAATTTGAAGAACCTAATGTGTGTATTCAAACCCCATGTGTATATGAGCTCCATTATTGCTTTCTTTCTTTCTTCTTCTGCTTTTGTGCTTCTCCCTTTCCTTTTTATTTTCTTTATTCTAATAGATGGTAGATATTCTTGTAAATTTACTTTCAATTGTGATCAGCTTTTTTTTTTTTTAATCATTTTCTGGATGAACTTGTCTCATTTGTTCAATCTGCCTGGTATTTTTCAGGGGGCAACAATAGTGGATCAATCAGTTACAATAGATTTGGATCCAAATTACAGGCTTCCAGCTGCTGCTTCAGTCCCAACTACTGTAATACAATTGATCCAGCCATTAAGAACAAATTATGATATTGAGGCGATACTTTTCAGTCTACTTGCTAAATAATTTCCAATGTTTTGAATTGTATGATACCACAGGTATCAGAGAATAGAACTGCATCTGGTGCTGCATCTGCAATCCAAAAGGCTGAGGATATTGTAAGTAGCATGCTTGCCAAGGGCTTCATTCTAGGAAAAGATGCTGTCAACAAGGCAAAGGCTTTTGATGAGAAGCACCAATTCACATCAACTGCTACCTCTAAAGTTGCTACTCTGGATCAAAAAATTGGATTCAGTGAGAAAATTAGTGCTGGCACAACCCTTGTCAATGAAAAAGTAAAGGAAGTGGATGAGAAATTTCGGGTTTCTGAGACAACAAAGTCAGCCTTTGCAGCCGCTGAGCAGACAGTCAGCAATGCTGGATCTGCTATCATGAAGAACCGTTATGTATTAACTGGCACTTCATGGGTTACTGGTGCATTCAATAGAGTTGCTAAGGCAGCAGGTGATGTGGGGCAGAAAACAAGAGAGAAGGTTTTGGCTGAGGAGGGACAGGGTCAAAAAGCAGAAGGATATACACGAATTCACGAGTCTGACTCTCCAAATATGAGTGAGCAAATGTCCAGGGGCCCACATTGACAAGGTTTGCTACTTTGATTAGCCAAAGGCTATGTAGATATTTTCTTTGGAACTTTGGGTCTCATCATGTGAACATTATCTGTGCTTTCCTGTTAGTTTGGAAGTAGTTAGTGTGGGATAACATAAAATCAGCAAATTGATCTCGTGTATGTCTTCTCAATTTTCTCCAAGCATTATTTAACATTGGTATGTAATAACTGTTTCAAATTGGTCTTTTTGGTGTTGAAATCTGGAAAAGGACTGGGTAACGAAGAATTGCGCTTTGAGAGATCCATTTACTTGGAATCTGTGAAGCTTTGTTTTTCCCATGTTTTATTTTTTAACAAAATTTTGGCAACTCTTAAATGGTTGGATATTTGGGCTGAAAAAAATGCTGTTTCATTATCAACTACAGCAAACTATTTAAGATAAAAAAAAGAAAAAAAATGCGCAACTTTTTGGAAAGCTGCTCGTATGATAATTAACTAAAAATTAACAATGTAAAGAGCAAATGACTCTTTTGGTACATTGGAAATATTTCAAGGGGAATGGGGGTGGCAGGTTTTAAATTTTTTTATCTCCTGCAGTGCAAATTACACTGCGTGGAATACACTTGACCATCTACTGATCTAATGGCAACAATTGACTCTTTTAAGCTTCTACAACTGCCTCCGTAGGTGTAGTCTGCATGTCATCAACCCTGGCATTTCAGTCATGTATAAGTAACATCCAAGAAGCATTCCAACTATGAAATCAACAGTTATACAGTTGGTATTTTAATGATTTTAGATGATCTTCAGTACCATGCATTCTCTCTTTCAGAAGTACAAGGCAAAAAAGCCAAACCATAAGGTGAGATTAGAACCGATGGCAACAGATGATTGCAAAATGCATAACTAAGGACTACAGTTTAAACAAGAACAGAACAGCATGTATTTCTATAGATTCTCCACAGGAAAATGGCAAAAGCCTGCAATATCTTTTGTAAAGCACCAAATATCCTGCTTGGTACCTAAGAAAATGCAAGCAAGTAAATAAAATCAATAACTTGCAAAACCCAATAAACACAAAACTATCTATTACATTAAACCAGCAAAAATACATAACAATCCTAAAGTTTAGTTTCTGTTTCTTTTTCACCATTTTCTTAGCTTCCAAACAAACTATAAAAAGGCCAGATAAAAGGGGCTAAAAACCGCAATTGGGATTAGTACCCAATGATCAAGAGGTCAAGAGTTAAAATTTCGATAGCAAAGTAAAAATAATAATAAGAAGAAAAGCTAAAAACCAAACATCCAATACCTTCAGCACCAAGAATTGTCAAAAGCAGCAGAGGTAATAGCTTGAGCAAATTCCTGAAAGTTGATACACCCATCACCATCTGTATCCGCCTCCTTGATCATTCCGGTCAACTCCTCCGCCGTCAAAGCATGCCCTAATTTCGCCATTGAATGGGCCAACTCCGCCGGAGTAATATACCCATTCCCATCCCTATCAAACATTCTAAATATCTTTTTCAATTGATCCTCCGTATAAGGGCACTTGGTCTGAACAAGGTCAGGCTCCACAAGGGCTACAAACTCTGAAAACTCAATCAATCCATTGCTATTCTTGTCTGCCTTCTGTATCAAGCCCTCTAATTGATCTTCGCTTGGCTTAAGACCAAGTGATCGGAGTAGTGATCCCAGCTCCAATTGTGTCAAGCTACCGTCTTTATTCCGATCAAATGACCGGAATATTTCACGTAGCTCAGACAATTGTTCATCGTCAAGCTTCACGGCTGGATCTTTTCCACTCATTTCTTGATTCTTGGTAATCTTGATTCTTGAAAATCTTGATTTCTTGTATGTATGTATGTATATATAACTCTAATTATATATATATATATATAAAACTTGAAACTCACCTTCACTTGCTATTTTCTTCCATTTCTTTAAATTCTTTTCCAAGAAAGATTAATCATAGCAGATTATAGAATCAAGATTTGAATTCTTGGATAAACTTGATTGTTCTAAAGAGGAAACCACTTTCCATAAAATCCTCCAAATCCCAGATTTTCACAAATCAGTTTCCATATATGAAAACCAATTCTTTCTTCTGCTCTATCGAATAATTTCCTAGAAAATTATTGCCAGTGCCAATTAAGATTTCACATTCCTTTCCTCACAAATTAATTGACCAAAAAAAAAAAAAAACACATTTTTTTGTGTATTATATGTGGATCTTTTTTTTTGTTTTTCTATATGTTTGTGTCTCTGTTTAATTTGTCGTTTGGTTAATTGGTTTGAAATTCAAAGTTCTTGATCCTTTGAACTCGTTCTCTGGCTAAAATTTTGGATCTAGAAAATGCCTACGTGCATGATCGTGACTAATAGAATTTCCCAAACCTTACCTAAAACAAATATTAAATATTAAGTAAAGTAAACAAAAAGACATTGTCAAGGGTCAATTTCAAAATAAAAAAAATGTGGTTAGAACTTGGAGGGCGTTATTGTTGCTAACGTGCCTGTGTATATATTATTTGTCTGATATACCTAATCTTGTATTTTTGTGTATATATATTTTTTTCGGATTGAGATTAAAACTTATCTTTTCAACCATTTAAATAATTTTAATATCATTATTTTTTTTTAAATGTATTATCTAGTCAAGTTTTAGTGGTTAGTCTTTCATTGACTTGCCACTAATATAAGTATATAACCATATCAGTTTTTTAATTTTATCCACAAAATTATACATACACTTTGCACTAAATTAAACCTAAATCTACCAATACAACCATATCATTTATTGCAAAAGAAAGGTTTATATAATTAAGTTGGCTGAGATAATGTTATTTATTATTCTGATCTATGGATTTAGATTTTTCTTTTTTTTTTTTTTTTTTTGAAAAATGAATTTGGATGTTTTGGTTTGGCACACCTCAAAATTGAAACCTTCCTAATTAACCTTTTTTTTTTTAAAGAACAATAACTTGAAAGATTTATGGTCGGTATGTTTAAAATCAGATATTGGAATATTGCAAATAATATCTCCAAAATTAACTCTATAATTGATGAATAAATTATGAAATTTTTGGCTGATGGAATACGATTATTAAATATTAATTTAATTCATGAAGAAATACAATGATAATAAATAAAATTATAGCATGCTAAACAACATAATTGGATTATATTTTTTTACATGGAGTATTAATGTAGGCGTGTACTTATTAATAGATCTGTTCATGAGTCAAATAATAAATTGTAATTAGCGACGAAAATTACGAATCAAATAAATCACACTTTCAAAAATTTTAATATTTTTTAAACTTTGCTCGGACTCATTAAGAATTCTACTTATCAACTATCAAGTAATTATCCACCTCTCCCACTGTAGGACTTGGGCCGGTGATTGCAGATCATTAGGCCTCAGCATCTCTCCTCTCAGATTAACGTCAGGATATGGATACAAGTATACAATAGAGATCGAGTTCAATTCATTATATAGAATTGGGAAAATTCTTGATTGAGGCTTTAAATCGGGGGATATGTTCAGCTCCTTCCTTTCCAATTGTGCCAATATTCACTCGTACCATTGATTCGAATTATTAATTTAAAAATTAATTTATTATGTATGTATGCATATCTAAATATATTAAATTAAGCATTTCTTTGCTTCTCTCTACTTGCTACTTCAATTCCATATGTATTTATTGTTGAAATAAAATTTTAAAAAAAAAAAAGGTGTCGCCACAAGCTAATAATTGTGCTTGTTTGGATGATTTGTAGCAACAACTTAATATTAATTTGTAACCACAAAATAATGCTTGGGAACTCTATAAATAGGCCTTGAATTTATAGTTTAATGCATCCCAAAACTAGAGAAAAAAAATTAAAGAGTTAAAGAGAAAGAAATAGTTAAGAGAGAATTTAATTTAATTTAATTTTTTTTTATTATTGTAACTCCTATTTTCTCATAATGAAATGTCTTCTATTATTGTCTGTGGTTTTTACCCTGATTTGTTTAGAGATTTTTCACGTAAAATTTGTATGTCTAAATTATCTTCATTATTTTTTCAAATTATTAGCTGCGACTATGCTCTAATCCGGTCATAATTTCGCAACAAGTGGTATCAGAGCTATTGGTTTTAATTTTCCTTGAAAATTAAGAGTATGATCTGTGATTGCAGTTTTGATTGATCTTCCATATCAGAAAAAAATTTATCGGAAAATTATTTTTGTGAATAGTACTCTGAGGTACTGTACAATTTGATACAATTCACGGATACGTGTACTGTTCATACATATCAGAGCCTAGCTTTAAATAAGTGTGGTAGTGTGAAAGTGCATGTCTAGGAAAAGTTCTGACTAAGGAAAGACTTAGTATTTAAGTGTGTCCATTGTAACCCACCTCTCTTTCCTAAAAACTTACATGGTATACTGTTCACGGAATACAGTCACTGTTCCAGTATACAGTACTATTCATGTGAAATATTGGAATTTAAATTTGCTCAAAGAAGTTTGTGATAGAAGCAATGGCGGCAAAATTTGAAATTGAAAAATTCAATGGGAGTAATTTTTCACTGTGAAAATTAAAGATGAAGGTAATATTAAGAAAAGATAATTGCCTTGTGACTATCAATGAAAGGTCGGCGGGACTCACAAATGATAAATTGAATGAGATGAATGGAAATGCTATAGCAAACTTTCATCTAGCATTAGCAGATGGGGTATTGTCGTGCATAGAGGAGAAAAAGACGGCAAATGAGATTTAGAATCATCTTAATAAATTGTATGAGTCAAAATCACTCCACAATAAAATTTTTCTTAAGAGGAAACTATACACTCTTCGGATGTCAGAATCTACTTCGGTGACAGAGCACGTTAATACTTTGAATACTTCATTTTCTCAACTTACATCGTTGGGAGTTAAAATAGAGTAGAATGAATGTGCTGAATTTTTACTCCAAAGTCTACGTGATTTGTATAATCAGCTCATCATCAATTTAACAAATAATATCTTCACAGACAATCTAGTCTTCGATGATGTTGCAACCACAGTTCTAGAAGAGGAAAGTCGACGCAAGAACGAGGAAGATAGATTGATCAGTTCGCAGCAAGCGAAGGCATTGATAGTGAGAGGAAGATCAACAAAACGTGGCCCCAGTGGGAGCCACAATCAAGGAATATCAAAATCGAGGAGTAAGAAGAATATAAAATGCTACCACTGTGGAAAGAAGGGTCACATGAAGAAAGATTGCTGGAATTTAAACAAAAATTTCAGTCCTCAAGGAAATGTAGCAAGCACTTTAGATGATGGCAATGCTCTATGTTATGAAGCGGCAACGACTGATACAGGCAGACAAAATTTAGCTGATGTTTGGTGTTTTGACTCAAGGGCTACCTGGCATATGACCTCTCGGAGAGAATGGTTCCATCATTATGAATCTATCTCAAGAGGATCTGTGTACACGGTTGATAATCATGTCTTGAAGATCGTCAGTATTGAAACCATTAAGCTGAAGATGTATGATGGTACAATTCGCACTATTTAAAATGTGTGACATGTGGAGGGCTAACAGAAGAATCTGTTGTCTGAAGGACAACTAGATGATCTTGGTTGTAAGTTCGAAACTCAAAATGGGATTAAGAAAATCATCCGAGGCGCGCTTATACTTATGAAAGGACAGAAAAAGGCTACAAACTTGTATATACTGATGGGAGAGACTATGCAGGAAGGAGAAACATCCATTGCTTAGAGTAGTTTGAATGACAGATATGCAATGATATAGCATTACAACCTTGGGTATATATCTGAGTAAGGAATGAAAATTCTTACAGAAAAAAATCTACTTATGGGACTCACAAAGGTTTCCTTACCTTTTTGTGAGCATTGTGTTACAATCAAGCAGCACAGGATAAAATTCAACACATCAAATTCTAGAAGCAAGAAAGTTCTAGAATTGGTTCACTATGATGTATGTCAAGCACCAGTTCCATCCCTAGGAGGAGCGAAGTACTTTGTGTCCTTTATAGATGATTATTTCAGGAGATGTTGGGTGTATCCTGGGAAAGTTAGATGTGTTTCCATTTTTCAAAGTGTTCAAAGCGCGGGTAGAATTTGAATCTGGTGAGAAAATCAAGTGTTTGAGGACAGATAATGGAGGAGAATATACCAGCAATGAGTTTGTTGAATTTTGTAATCAAGAAGGTATCAAAAGACGGTTCACTATGGCATACGATCCTCAACAAAATGGAGTGGCAGAGCGGATGAACATAACCCTGATGGAAAGAACAATGGCTATGTTGGGAGCTACAGGTCTGAGAAAAATATTCTGGGTAAAAGCAGTCAACACTGTCTGTTATGTGATCAATCGGTCATCATCAACTGCAATTGAGTTGAAAACACCGATGGAGATGTGGACGGGAAAGCTTGTTGATTATTCGAACCTCCATATATTCAGAAGTCTTGTGTACGTGATGTACAATGCCTAAGAAACTACAAAGTTAGATCCAAAATCCAGAAAATGCATATTTATGGGCTATGTTGATAGAGTGAAGGGGTATCGCCTATAAGATTCCACTAACCATAAGGTTGTGATCAGTAGGGATGCTATATTTGCAGAAGGGAAGCTGCAAGAGAAAGGTGATAGTAGCAGTTCAAAAGAAGGTCCAGAAACTACAGTGGTACATGTGGAAAAAGAGTTTTATTTAAAAGATTCTTCTGAAGCAACACTTGGAATTAATGAATAAGAACCAGTTGAGACTGAAACTACAAAATTTTGACGGTCGACTCGTGAAAGAAAAACACCAGCATGGCAGTCTGATTATCTTGTGGAGAGCAATGTTACATATTATTTTCTAATAGAAGATGGTGAACCATCAAATCTTCAAAAGGCAATGGATAGTTCAGATGCATCTCAGTGAATTGCAGCAATGCAGGAAGAAATTAAAGCTCTCTATAAGAACAAGACTTGGGAGTTTGTGCCGTTAGCACAAGGAAGAAAACCTATTGGTAATAAATGAGTTTTTAAGATCAAACGAAATAGTGATGATCAAGTGGAGCGGTATAGTGCAAGACTGGTGGTAAAAAGGTATGCTCAAAAAGAAAGTATTGACTTTAATGAGATATTTTTCCTTGTGGTTCGACTTAGTACAGTCCGAGTAGTTATGGCAATGTGTGTTACTCGTGACCTACATTTAGAGCAGTTAGATGTGAAAACTGTTTTTCTTCATAGAGATCTTGAAGAAAAAATATATATGCTCTAACCAGAAGGATTTGAAGAACATGAAAAGGAGAACTTGATTTGCAGGTTGAACAAATCTCTATACGATCTCAAACAGGCGCCGTGATGTTGGTATAAGAGATTTTTACTTAATCATGAGCCTTGGATTCAACAGTCTTAATTTAGACCCTTGTGCATATTTTAAGAGGTTTGGTGATAATGATTTCATCATTCTGCTGTTGTATGTTGATGACATGTTGGTAACAGGCCCCAACAAAGATCATATTAAAGATTTGAAGGCTCAGTTTGCTAAGGAGTTTGAAATGAAGGATTTGGGACCAACAAACAAGATTCTAGGAATGAAAATTCACCAAGACATAAATAATAGGAAGATTTGGCTTTATCAAAATAATTATTTAAGTAAGATCTTGCGACGCTTCAATATGTAAGATTGTAAGTCAATTTCTACCCTACTTACTGTTAATTTCAAGTTATCCTTCAAGATGAGTCCTAGCAGTAAAGTAGAGAGGATGGAGATGTCTCGAGTACCGTATGCATCAGCAATGGGAAGCTTTATGTTGGCTATGATTAGTACAAGACCAGACATTGCACATGCAGTGGGAGTAGTTAGTCGGTACATGGCAAATCCTGGTAGAGAACATTATAATACAGTGAAGAGAATCCTAAGATACATTAAGGGGACCTCAAATGTTGCATTGTGTTATGGAGTATCATACTTTACTATCAGAGGATATGCTGACTCAGATTATGCAGGTGATTTGGACAAAAACAAATCCACCACAGGTTATGTGTTTATTCTTATTGGCGGAGCAGTAAGCTGGGTTTCAAAACTGCAGTCAGTTGTGGCTACGTCAACAACAGAAGCAGAGTATGTAGCATCTACACAAGCTAGTAAAGAAACAGTTTGGTTAAAAATGATAATGGAAGAACTCGGGCACAAACATGAAAAGATTTCTCTGTTTTGTGACAGTCAGAGTGCCTTACATCTGGTAAGGAATCCAACTTTTCATTCAAAGACAAAACACATTCGAGTCCAGTACCACTTCGTTCGTGAGAAAGTAGAAGAATGAACCATGGATATACAGAAAGTTTATACCAAAGACAACCTAACAGATTTCATGACAAAGACAGTTAATACTGATAAGTTTGTTTGGTGTCAATCCTCTAAACTTAATATACAATAACCTTAGGCTAAACTTAATAAATAATAAACTTAGGCTAAACATGATTAAAAAAACTAAATTTTTTTTATTATTATAATAAACATGATGATGATGATGATAATAGTGAAATTTTACTAATGGAATAGTTATAATAAGTATAATAGTAGCAATAATAAATATGATAATAATATCATAATTGAGTATTTACATTGTAATATATAAATACATATCTCAACAATTTTTTTTTTAAAATATACATAATGTATAAAAACACATTATATTAGTATTCTAAAAAAAAAAAAAAACACACATTATACTATAAATTTTAACAGCATAAACAATAATTTATATAGTGACTAGTCTCCCTGCCTACGAGTGGTACAAACTACATTTTAATCTTATTTTATAAGAATCAAATTAACATTTGAATGCTTTATTAAATTTAAAATATAAAAAATCTAAAATCTCTTATTTCATCAAAAATTAATAAATTTTAAAATTAATTAAATTGGAATCAATTTATTCTAATTTTATAATTCTCTTCTCTCATTTAAATTTTTTTTTGGGGTCAAAATTTGTCTCTCTATTTGAAATATAATTGTCAAACTTGCATCCTATCAGAAAATTCATGAACAGGACCATTGGTCAATCCGGTTTAGATAATAAATTTATTTTATATGAAAAATGGCTTAACTCTTTGAACTAGAAAGTAACCCGTGAATCAGTCAATTCGATCATGATTCAAATGGGTTAACCTGTTGACACTTCAAGTGTAACTAAAAAAATAATTTTTTTTACTCTTATATCATGGAGACTCAAACACTGGATCTTAAAGAATCATTTATTAAGTTTTTCAATGCACCAAATAGAATTTTTGTAATTTTTTTCTCGAATTTAATATTTAATATTATACTAAATAATTTAATTATTTATGTCATTATCTTTCAATTTAGAAAATTATATCATTATTATTTTTAAATAATTATATTCATTACATTTAATATGCCTTAAATCTATCAAATTAATAATATCATTAATTTATACATATATACACATACCAATAAATATAATTATTATTAATATGAACACTTAATATATTTATTATGATTTGAAATTTGTTTCAATTATTATTTAAAGTAATTCATTTACTTTATTTGAATATATTTTTATTTATCACGATTTTTAATAAATAATATTAATTATAATATATTTTATATAACATTTATTATATATTTAATTTAATTATAATTCAACATTAATTTGACCTCTAATTAAACCTTTGATCAATTTTCCTCTACTTTTATTGGTTTCAAAACCGAGTCGAGTTTGATAACAGCTTAGTTTCAAAATTATAATATAAAGAGTGGTTAAATGCACTAAAAAATTCTTAAAACACTATTCCTTCTCTTTTCACTTGATAATTGATTATATTACACATGTAATTTTTGTAAGTTATAAAATTATTATTATTAACCAATCAAGTGTGGTCTTTTTCAAGGGTATGAAAAGTGAAAGGTCTCAGGTTCAAGTCTTCCAAATCACAAAGAATTATCATCAATTTGGTGAGAGATATTAAAAGGGAGGGCTACCCCTCATTGTGTAGCCTGCAATATTATTTCGATCCATTGGGCCTCTCTAATATCCAAAAAAAAAAAAATCATTATTATTAATTATGAATTTCATTTTTTAGAAAAAAAAAATATAATTTTCTTTTCTAAGTATATAAATTAGATAATATAATTCTACGCATACAATTTTTGCAAGTTACAAACCATTATTATTGATTACAAATTTCAATTTTTATAAAAAAAAAATATAATTTTCTTTTCTAAGTATATAAATTAGATAGTATAATTCTAATTTTTTGTAGGATATTAAAAGGTATTAAATTATTTAATAAATTAAAAAAGTTTAAAAATCTTGGCTTATAAATGTACCACTAATATGACAATATAGAGAAAATGACAAAATATATATAAAAAATAAAATATTAAAATGCAACGATAAAAAATTTATTGAGTTAATAGTATAAGATATTTATTACAAATTAAAAACGACTAAAGAAATGAAATTTAGTGTATTTAACTATTCCTATAATATATATCGGATTAAATGATAGATATAACATGAATTACTAATTTGAAAGGACATGAAATATGGTATATGAATAATAGTTTTGGATAGAGCTATATATTAAAAGACCATAAACTAAAAAAATTTCATATTTTTTAATATGAATTATTAATGTATCCATTAAATTATTACTATCCAAATTTATATGGAATATATAACAAAAATTGAGTTTAAGTATTGTTTAGAAATTTTTTATCATGAGTCAAGTAATTCTATTAAAAATTTTCGTAAGGTGTCAATTAAGTTTTTTGATATAATGTCATCTCATTAATTTTTTTTTTACGTCATTATATTTTTATAGGTTTTAATTAAAATTTATGTAAATCAGTATATTTAACATCTTATTAATTATTAGTATTTTTATTGACTCATATATAATAAATTTGACTATATATTATTTATATTAATATTTAAAATTATTATAAAATAATATTTAAATTTAATAAAATAATAATAATTTACATATATATTAAAATATTTTTTAAAAATATTAGTTAAATAAAAAATTACAACAAAACTTTTTTTTTTCCCAAAGAAATTACAACAAAACTCGTGCAAAAAATGGGCCTGTGACTAATTTGATATAAATGTATCTATTAATTTTTATTATTTTAAAGTAAATTTTTTTCCTAATTTTTGCTTTATTATGTTAATTAAGGAAAAATTCCAGAAAAAATATAATTTTTAAACAAAATATATTATTGAAAATTAACAAAATATTATTTTTACGTTCGTAGTAATTAATTACAAAATGATTACTATTTGAAGCAAAATACAAGTGATGGGAAATGACTAGTTGTAACTTCTTTGCATGAAGGGAATATTTTTGTAAATAACATACATTTGGACGCTAAAATCTGCCGATCATGGTTGGATGTGAGAAAAAGCTTTCCTTTATCATTTATTAATAATATCATTTTAAGAATTTAAAAAAGATTAGGAAAAATAATTACTTGATAAACTTGCTATGGTAGGTAATGCTATTTAATATTTAAAATAATATTCATAAATCAATTATTATTTGCATTGAGTTTTAAGATGATTCTCTCTCTCTCTCTAAAAAAAATTCATTTCAATTTGAATTGAATGTTTTAAATGAGAATTATTCTAAAAAATATGTAAATTAATAATGAATTCAATTTATTTTATTTCATTAATTATCTTTTTTTTTTATAAAATGATTAATAATATTATAATTCTAGAAAATTATGATATAAATATTCTTATCAAATTTAAAATCACATAATTTTTTTTTTACTTTAAAATATTTCTTCTAGATTAAAAGAATTAAATTTTATGAATTATAATATTTCTAAAAATAAAAATTGGTAAAATAGAATTCAAAAGAATTAAATTCTTACCAATCAAACGTTTATATCAATTTCATATCACTACTAATATAAATATTAAAGTTGGTTGGGATATTAAAACACTATTAAATTTTATCTTGTTTCTAAAAAAAACTCTTGATTTCATGAGCATTGAATTTAATTTTGTTTTCTAAATCATGAGTTTCACCTAATTCTTGATAAATAAATAAATTATTTGTTTTAATCAATATCTGTTGTTATCTACAAAATTATCCAACTTGAGTTTTATTTTTTAAACAGTGAGCTCAACTAGTTTTACTCAATTTGTTTTTATCTTAGTTTGTTTTAGTCAAATACAAAACCAACTAATTATCTGCAAATTTTTTTCATAAAATTGTCTGTTTTTCTATGTAAAGTTGTGATTATTTGTTTATTTGTGTAACTATAAAAGTATAGTTATTTGTCTATTTTTACCTATAATGGCACAAATTTTTGTGATGTTTTTTATTCTTATTGGCAAAAGTTATCTGTAAAATTGTCTATTTATACCTAATATTTTCAGTTATTATTTGCAAATGTTAGAATACATGATGAATAAATGATTTATATTAATGAATGGTGTAATTATAAAGAGAAATACAATGATATATTTATAGAGAAAATAAAAAAATAATGGTGTCTTGAATAGTGGAAGACTTGAAAGAGTTGCACATGGAGTAGTTGGAGCTGCACATAGAGTAGTTGGAGCTACACATGGGAGCTTTGACAATGGCAAGGTAGGTAGCCTACCATTGTTGATTCTTCTAATGGTGTTTTCACACTAGCACTCTCCCTCAAACTCAAGGTGGTATCGTAGATGCCAACTTGAGGTTGCTCAGTAGATTCAGAAAACATGTTTAAAATTTGGATAGGTATCAAATTTGGATACGTGGTGGAACACATGATAACAGGAAGAGCCATCTTAATGGCATAACACAGATTGAATACGTGGCGGAACACGTGAATAACTGGAGACAGAGTCAGATTCTGGTAAAATTGATACCAAATATGGATTCAGACATAGTCTAAAATAGATAAAACAGAAGCCTTAAAGGGCTTTTTGAAGGCCAAAAAATAAATTGAGACGGCCCAATTGATGAGATAAATTTGAAAACTGGTAAATCAGATACCAGAAATTGATTCAGAAGGGCAAAATGGATTCAAAAAATGCCCAAAATAGAAAATTGAGTCACTAAGTGACAGAACAGAGACCAAGAATAGATTCAGAAGGTCTAAAATGTTCAGGAATCAGGAATGGTTCATTCAGAACCTGTCGGAAAGGGGTTGAACCGACCGGTTAAAGAAACACAGAAAGTTGAAAAAAATGCGAAAAATATAGATAGAGACAGAATTTTGCAAAACAAATTGCAAAATTGATTTCAGAAGGCCTTAAAACCTTGGAAACCAGTAAAAGTTAATTTAGAACCGGTCAGAAGTGGGTTGAATCGGCTGTTGGAAAAACAGAGAAAATAAAGTGAAAATTAAGAAAATTAATTTAGAGACGAAATTTTGCAAAACAGACTGCAAAATTGAACTCATAAGGTCTAAAAACCTTGGGAACCGGTCTGAGTTTGCTGAAAACAGTATAAAAATCACTGAACCGGTTGGGAAAAGCAAACTGGGCCGGTTCGATCAGACATAGAACTAGACCGGAGGGTAGGTCGGGTCAAAACCTGGGTTGGATCTGACGGACCGCGGGTCGGATCAGGCATGTGCGCGAATCAGGGTCGGATCCGGACTTGGATCGGTGACGTGGCATGTTGAGTGACAGAGGCGGCCCCATGTTGGACACGTGGCAATAGATTACTGGGCCACGTGGATGACATGTGGCGACTGATGATTGGATGAGACATATGGCGATGATGGTGTGGGTTCCACGTATGACACGTGGCAACTTTTGGGTGGATGACGTGGCGCTGACTGGGCGGGGCACCAGCGGACACGTGTCACTGACAAGTGACACGTAGCGTAATCTTATTGGCTGGATCTGCGGTTGGTGATGGCGTGGCATGTGACACGTGGCTGCTGACAGATGCCATGTGGCAGACGGTGACTGGATGACGTGGATGATGACAGGGCTGTTTCTGCTGATGTGGCGCTGACTGGATCGTCTTCAACCTCTAGCCAACGTGTGGAGCGCATGACGCGCGTGAGGACCAGTCTTCAATCTTCAGGCCGCGCGTGAGAGCGCGTCCGGCATCCTTTTTCGGTGAGGTTTGTGTCAAAATTCTTATAATTTTTCGGGCTATCTGATGGTGTGGTTATAAAAATTTTCTAACGTGTGCATGTAAATCGAAATTGGACAGAAGCTTTGGAACACAGAAAACAGAGCAAAAAATTGAAATTTTTTTGAATTTCTAGGGCGTCTGAGCTTGAATGAGTTCTAAGACTCTGATACCATGTTAGAATACATGATGAACAGATGATTTATATTAATAAATGGTGTAATTATAAAGAGAAATACAATGATATATTTATAGAGAAAATAAACAATAATGGTGCCTTGAATGGTGAAAGACTTGAAGGAGCTGCACATGGAGTAGTTGGAGCTACACATGTGAGCTTTGACAATGATAAGGTAGGTAGCCTACTATTGTTGATTTTTCTAATAGTGTTTTCACACTAACAGCAAAGTTGTTTCTAAATTGTAATGTTGTGTTTTTGTCTTTTGATTAAAAACTCAATTATCAATAATATTTAATTGAGTTGGCTAGGCTGAAGCCTTGCTGCCTTAGAGCCAGGAGATCCTAGAATTTAAATATATAAATTAATTAATTACTTCATCAATCTCAAGGCAGAACTACATATAAGGTGAGCTATTGCCTCCCAAAAAATCTTATTTGCTCCCTCCATTTTAAAATAATTGACGTTTTAGATTTTTTTTAAAAATAATTGACGTTTTACAATACTAAAAAAGCATTAATAATATTTTTTTCAATCTTACCCTTATTCATTATTATACCCACTACTTAATATTAATAGAGTTTGAGTAATACAAGAAAGATAATTTAGTCATATATAATTATTTTTTCCTACAATCAAAACTATTTAATAAGTTCCTTAATTTTTATGTCACTACCTTAAACGTCAATTATTTTGAAATAAAGGGAGTATATTATATTCCCTCCGTTTCACAATAATAGTTGTTTTAGGAGAATGCACACATATTAAGAAAGCTATTAAATAGCTTTAATTTTAATTAAGATGAACAAATGTACCATTATTTTTCTCTCACCAAATAAGAGAAAACATATGAGATATAAAATATTAGAGTTGGGGATGAGGGTAATATTGAAAAAAAAAAACTAATAAATGTTGCATTGAACTCCTAAAACGACAAATAATTTGAAGCAAAAATATCTTTCTAAAACGACTATTATTGTGAAACCGAGGGAATATATGTATTTGCTATATATTAGTCCTCTCAAAATAAGAAACAACATCCCCTCTTTTAATTATTGAAAAAAAATATTAAAAATTTATGATTTTTGTATACCCATTACAAAAATATTGAATATTCAATTTCAATTTTTTTTAAATATATTTATGCATTATATATACATAATTAATATATTAATAATTAATGAAAATTAAATATAACACGATACTAATTTATGTGATTATGAATTTAATTTCAATTTTTTATCGATCTTAATTTGCTATATTTTCTAGTTTCGTCCCTGATCAATCCACAAATAATAGTCTGTACATTAATTTTTTTTTTTAAATATCTCAAAAAAGAAATGTAAACTTCTATTTTTGGACGAAAGTGATATTTTATTTTACTTTTATACAATAATATGTTGTTATTTACAAAATTATTCAACTCGAGCTTATTTTTTTAAACAGTGAGCTCAATCTAATGTGCAGTTGCAGTTGTTATCTATAAAATAGTTTGTTTCAGTCAAATACAAAACCAACTAATTATCTGCAAATTTTTTCATAAAGTTGTTTTCTTTTCTATGTAAAGGTGTGATTATTTGGTTATTTGTTTAACTATAAAAGTAGAGTTATTTGTCCATTTTTACCTATAATGGCACAAGTTTTAATGGCAAAGTTACCTGTAAAGTTGTCTATTTATACCTAATATTGTCAGTTCATATTTGCAAAGTTGTTTGTATTTTGTAATGTTGTGTTTTTGGTTTTTAATTAAAAGCTCGGTTATCTATATATATATATCCATTCGAGTACATACATTGTGGCCAACCTTATTTAAACTAATTTGGCAAAAAAAAAAAAAAAACCTTATTTAAACTAGTACTCGAAGGACTGCAATTAAGCTTTTGCTAACATAATTTGACTACTTATTAGCCATCTTGGGAAGATCAAGCAATCCAAGGAATGCAGCTGCGGCTTTAAAAGAATTTTTATTGCCCAAAGGAGTAAAGGTCGATTTTGGATCTGCATCTTTTACAATGTTGGAAACTCCCCGAAACACAATATATGGCAACTTGTTTGAGAAACATGCCTGCATCCACAATTAATTAAGAAAAAATAGTGATTAATAATGCTTTTAATTAATCATTTTCCATTCATAACTATGAAGCAATTTAATAACTTAATTACAGCTAGCAGAACTGGGTTAAATATAATTCACTAACCATGGCAATAGCAGCATCGGATGTGTCCACAGTTGAGATGTTAAAAGTATTGAAAAGGAATTCACCGTAGGCATTGTTTATAATAAACATATCAGCACTACCAGCCTTTAATCCAAACACAATTTCCGGTGTGTAATCTACGCATGTAGTTGAATTCACACATTTTTCTAACTCCAAACCCTTCAACTCAGAGGCAATTTTTAGCCAATCTGAATCTACGGGAAGCCAGAAAGCCGAATTTTTTTCTTGATGACCAGTGAACCAGGTTGAATTCCAGTACAATATACGTCCCAGCAAATTGCTTCCCTCCTTTGGGTCATTAAAGTCTCCAAAATTTAGCTCTCCAATCTCTCCAGGCCCATATGGCTATACAATAAATAAAAATCATAAAAACTATGTTTAACAAAAAAAAAAAAAAAAAAAAAAAAAGAGTACTAGCTAGTGGTTTTTCAGTAAGAAAATATAGATATAATGGTAACAATTATTTAAAAATCGATTTGAAATTGATTAGGTAGACGAGAATATATTTTACCCTCCAACTCCAAGCTCCAATGTAAGCAACCTTGCTGGGTACAGAAACATCACCAATAACCAGAGAATCATTTATAGATCCAGCTCCTCCAAAATGAACAATTCCTCTAACTTTAAATTTATCCACCAGGATTTGCACTGTTGTGGCCACGTTTACCTAATTAACAAAATGCAATATACATATATTAATAAAATATTTTATCGGAAATTTTTAAATATTATTGCTGAAAATACTATAATAATTATATATAGATGAACATTATTCATAAGTTATGATAATTTATTATATATCTTACACTTTGTTGAACATATGCAAATGACGATCCACACATTAATATTGTAATGTATAGTCTTAAAAAAAACACGTGATCGATATAGATTAAAATGTAGAAGAAGAAGGAGAAATTAATCCTACCATTAATTCTCCAGACCTTGCATATACAACTTTAGTACCATTAATTGTCCCTCCATGAAATATTATTCCTGTAATTAAAAATGCAAGAAACAGTATGATTATATCTTATTTTGATTAATATAATATACTTTTAAAATTTATTTAACTATTTTTATTTTTTAGTATTACCATCTTAAAATTTAAAATTTTGACCAAAATTTTAAATTACTTGCTAGAATAAAAAAATATATTGATATTACAATATATTATAATTATTCAGTTTGATTATTTCATTATTAAGTTATTATATGTGTAGGTATTGAAAGGTATTTATTGATAATTCTATAATATTTTATATGTATAAAAATTACATATGTGATAATAGATTTTAAATATTTTATATATTTTTTTAACTAAATTATATATATGATATTTTAAAATTGTAATGTTCATTTTTATTATTAAATTTTAAAATATTATATATATGAAAATTTAATTTTTATAAAAGAATTTATCATAACTTAGTCTGACCTAATTTGAAAATTTATTTTCAAAGTTAAATATGAAAGTGATTGAAATTTGATTTCAAATCCTTTCTGGTCATTAATTCGATGGTTCACCCAAAATTCAAACACAACTTATAGTGATACGACTTGAATCCAACCGAAAAAAGACGAGACTCGAAATGACCTGACTCGAACCTGACTCGATCCGACTCAGTTGCCACCTCTACGTAATAGAATGAAAATTATGTAATATAGTCAATATGATCAAATGCATTTCAAGCTGACGGAAAGAGAGAGAGTTACCAGAAATATCCTTGTGAAAGGAAGGAATGAAGAGACCAGAGTTATTGAGGGCACACTGAGCCCCGCTTGTAAGCAAAATAAGGCCAATAGGATAGTCAACATAGGTATTGGGTTTTTGGATAATTCCATTCAAAGGGTTTCTCAAAGACTGTTGCATGGACGGCTGTACCGCCATAGCCAACAGCCCAAGCACCACCGCCACCGCCATCGCCACCATTTCAACTGCCATTGATCTAAAGAGAGAGAGAGTGTGTGTAGGTGTAAGAACAAAGGATTTGTAGTGTAAAGAAGTGTGGTGATTCAAGTGTTACTCATGGTAGGTTTATATAGAGATATATTAGCCTACTTTCAATCCAATACTTTCCTTCTTTCCTTTTTCCACCTCTAAGGCTATGGTGTGTGCCAATGGGATTGATGCAACTGTTTCCTTTCAAAGATGTGTGTTACTATCTCTCTTCTTTCTCTTCTTTCAAAGATGTGGGTTTCTCTTTTTTATTTTTGATAAATTTAATTGATTGATATTCGAATTCAAAATTTTTTAATCCTCAAATAATTCTAGTACCATTAACTTAAAATTATTAGTAAATCTATATATATTTTTATTGTTGAGAGTGTGAGGTAATCTACTTGTTTATATATATTAAGATTTCAATTTATATATATAAAATTAGGTTTTTATTACTAATCACTTAGTATATAAATAAACTTAATTTTTACTTTTAATAATAAATCACATGTTAATTTAATAAGTAGCTTATATTAAGCGACTATAAAATATAATACTAGGAACCAGCTATTATTTAGTTGTTATTTGTCGCTTTTGCATTTTTAGAAATTGGTGGTTTTCTACCCCCATGACAGCTAAGTAATAATTAAGGACTGTATTGTTAAGAGTAAAAACGAGTAATTGCCTTGATTTTAAAGTTTAGCTATAGATTTTAAATGTTATTATGAGAATCAATTTATGAAATTATAGATTTTATGTGATTAATGATAAATTATTATTAAGTATATATATATATGTGTGTGTGTGTGTGTGTGTATAATTCAATAATTTAATTTAAATATTAATTATGTTATGAATTTATTTATTTTATGAAAATTATTTTTAAAATTTAAATATAATTGTTTATTAATTTAGTTATATGTATAAATTTCAAAAAGTTAAGTGTAGGAAGAATTTTAAAAAATGAAATAGAGAAAAAATGAAATTTTATGAGTAAAAAGTAACTGGTAAAACAGGTTAAATATTAAGATGTTTATGTTAGTTTACCACTTTAATAGGTTGTCAGTCATTTAATTTAATGGTCATAATTAAAAAACAATGATCTAATAGTTATAAAATGTAAGTTTGATCTATAAATCTGGTGCGTTATAGAATAACTCATATGAGCTTAGTATAGTATAGCTCAAGTGAAACAATAAACTTTAGATTTAGGCTAATAAAAGGTCTAATGACCAAAAAAAACTTAAATTATTTTGAAAAAGTATAATTGTATTCAAATATTTTAAATTATTTTATTTTATCATAATTTGAAATTTAGTTATAATTATACTCTTTTTATCAAAATTACACCAGCATATTTTAGTTGCTCTTTTTAATTGGTAAGAGATTAATGAAGAGTTATGAGAGAATTGAATTTAACAATAAATTACTAAAAAAAAAAAATAAGTATAGTAAGCTAATTTTCATTTCAATTTTATCAAATGAGTACAACTGTAAATTTTTTCTAATAATTTAAATTTTTAAGTCATTAAGTCATAATAAACACAATTTTTTATTAATATTACAATAAATAAGGTGGCATCAAGAATTAAATATATAATGAATTTTACATTTGAACTCAATTATCAGTGCAAACCTCGTAGGAGTATCAGTAACTTACTCAAACCTACATGCTTTTATCATAGACAATCATTCTTTTATTTTGCCAATTTAGTATTAGTAATTTTATTATCTCTCAATATCCTCTTATTTTCAATGTATTAAAAATAATTTTAATATTTATTTATTTTCTAATTAAGAATTTTTGTTGTGTAAATTATGAGCATTTCTCCATGTGTGAGCTAATTAAAGATTTCACATTCCATTTACTAAATGTTTTGGCGGAGATGTGAAATAAAAACTTTCAAATGAAATATTTGAACTTATTAATTGGTATGGGTTGATTCTCCTGATAAACTCTTTTTATGTAATATTTTTTTATTTATCAGAAATAAATACAATATATTTTTTTGAAAACATGTAATAATTATTATTATGACATTTATAATAATATCAAATCCAATGTAATATTATACTTTTTTATAATTATAAAAATTAATTTATAATACCTTTTATGCAAGATTAATAATAATAATAAAGACAATTATCAAATTGATGAAAATTCACGGGAATGGATATAGATCCAAATTTGAGACCTCTTATTTTTCATATATTTAAAGGTAGTGAGAAATCAATCAAATTATACCTGAATTGAAATAAAAAATTAAACTAAATCGATTGGTTTGATTCAATTTATTTTTTAAAATCATTGGTTTTGTTTAATTTTAAATTTATCAAATCGAATTAAATTTATATTCGGTTCAGTTTTGTCCAAAAAAATTCAGTTAAAACTAAACTGTAAGAAATGTTAGGAGCTTATATAATCATGGGAGTGTCAACCTCAATTGAGATTGGAGAATCCAATTATATATAAGCTCATTCAACATCTTATATTTAATCAATGTGGGATCTATCCTCACATCCAATTTTTCATTTAATTATTTTCATACTTAACACCGACTGAAGTTTATATATATATAATAAAATATATTTTTATTTATATTTGTGCATATGATATGGAATTACTTTTAAATTAATATTTTATTTTGGTTGATTTGAATTTCTAAATGATTAAATTTAGAAATTCAAAAAAAAAAAAGAGTCTTTAATGAAAAAAAAAAAAGCCCAATTAAGTCAAACCGAACCAAACTTTTCGGTTTGGTTTGATTCAATTTTTATTCTAACTTTGATTCGATTTGATGGGACAAAAATATAAATTTTGATTTTTCGGTTTTAGACCGAACCGACCATTTGCTCACCCTGATTAGCACACAACATAATAATTAATATTTAAAATTAATACAAATGGTTCTCTGGAAAAAAAAAAAAAAGTAATACAAATGTGTTTAGCTTCGTTGAGTTATTTAAAATTG
Source organism: Vernicia montana (assembly GCA_949750685.1). Classification (NCBI taxonomy): domain Eukaryota; kingdom Viridiplantae; phylum Streptophyta; class Magnoliopsida; order Malpighiales; family Euphorbiaceae; genus Vernicia; species Vernicia montana. The sequence goes on from CATKHJ011320807.1 coordinate 27,968, forward strand.
AATTAATTAAAAATTTTAAAATTTGATCAAATTTTATTTTTTATTTTTGAAATTATTTTCACAAGATAGATCAACTCAATTTGAAATTTGAATAAATTCAAATTAGTAAAGTAAGAGCATTAAGAAAAAGGTTGGCACAAAAAATATAACTTTATCCACCTACACTAAATATAACTTCATCACAATGTTTCTAAGATAGTGTTTAATAAAACTGAAAATTAAGTGCTGAAAATTTAAATGATGAATTTTAAGTATTGAATAATATAAGTGATATAATTTTTAAAATGTAAATTATTTAAAAATTTAATCACTTATTGTATTTAGTAGAAATTTTAAATTAAATATTTTAACTTACCATTTTAAGTGATTTTTTACTTAATTGAAAACTTTAAGTTGAGAATATTTAATGTTATTAAACTATTTTAAAATTAATAAGTGTTGAAAATATTAAATTAAATAATAAGTTTGGTTATCAAATACCTCTTAACATTAGTATTATTTATGGATTATTTTAACGAGTACGTTTAGAGTATTGATTAAAAAATTAATTTAAATATAAGTTGAATGATAAAAAAAAAATTGAGATTTTGATCTATCATTTAAATTTTAATAATTGTAACTAAATACAATTTTATCAAAATCTTTTATTTATAATATTAATATTTTCTTTCTCTCATTTATTTTGCTCTAATGATGACACTATATTCAGTAAATTTATATTCCATAAAATGTATCAACTTCACTTTAATTTTTTTATATGCTTTATCTTTTATTTTATTTTATTGAAGTATTGGAGAAGTGCATCCAAATATTAAATGTGATTCATCTATTAATGAGATTTTTCATTGATTTGGTAAGTGTTATTAAAAAGGGAACATTATCTTTATATTGTGTAGCTCATAATATTAATTTGATTCATTTGGTCTTCATAAATTAAAAAAAAAAAAAAAAATGTCAAATATGAGTCTTTTTCTAATGTTCAGTAAAACTATAAATTATTATTAAAAATTTAATAGTTAAATTTTAAATATTGAAGATTATTATTATGAAATTTCTGAATTGCAAAATTATTTAAAAGTTCAATAATTTTATTGTATTTAATGTATATTTTAATGAATATTATTTAATGTATAGTAAGTTGGACTTTCCCAGCAAATTATTATTCATTTTGCTTTTGCCAGTGAATTGGGAATTTAACAGTTTGCAGGATTTCAAAGTAATGTATATATGTGCAATAATTCCTCATTTGACTTGATAGTCTTGAGGGTGATGAGAGTCCTTTCTTTTGTCTAAGAGTTAACTTATTTCCATTGAAATTGAACCTGACATTATATGATCTTTAAATTTAATAAAACTTTGCGTTAGAATAAATCAACAGGCCTGTGAAAGATGATATTGGATTATTGTGAAAGATGATTTTTACTCATGTTATAAGTCTACAATTGCTACAGAAGAACCCCTTCAATTTGAACTTCTAAAAGTAATTTCTTCAACTTGCACATGTCTCCTTTTCTGTACTTAATAAAATTAAGGTGCATATTCGTTTACTTTACCCAGCTTTCAATGGATATGCTGTTATCAAGGAAAATCCATCAGAAAATGAGTTGGATCAGCTTGTTCCATTAGCTATTCCCAGGCACTGTCAAGTGGCTAGCTAATTACATGCCATTGTTCCAATTCTTATAGGAAATATTTATTATCGTGATTGCACAAAAAAACATATTATATCTCTAAAAAATACTCGTCTTAACACATCATTTGTACCTCTCAGCCCAAAGGCTTTGAGAAAAAATAAAAGCAACGTAATTAGCCTAAAATTAAGGTAACATTAGATCTAATTATAACCACATGCCTAAAAATCAATTTCAAAATATTAATAATAGACTGTTATATTCATATCAAATTAAAAGTATATTTTCAATGTGATGAGATTAAAATATCAGAGTTTATAGTCAGTATCAAACAAATGAAAATTGATTCAAATTGTACTCTTTGATTTTTTTTAGTAAAAATTGAACAATTCAGATGGATTCAGTGGGATCAATCCAGATTTTTAACAGTTTTAAATTTAATCACACCATGGATGTAATTTGTATTTTATATATTTCAGGTTTATTTACTTACTTTTGAAGGACATTTAAATGTTTATTTTTAAAATTAAAAAAATAATAATAATCATTTTATTCAATATCTGTATAGGGTAAAGAAAAATAAAAAATGCTTAAAGGTTTTTTTTTGGAAGAACGCATACAAAATTAAGAAAGATGACATGACATTTTATTACTATTAAAGTGCACTGAGTTGCTTCCATGGTGCATTTTAATTAGTGTAAGTTCTCTCTAAAAAATACTCTCAGAAAGAAGTATTGGTTCCATGGTAGGCTTTGAAGGTGTTCTCATGCCCATTGGGTATTTTGCTAATCAAACTGGGCTTCTTGCTCTACAAAAAGATTTGCAATTATTGGCGGAAAACACATCACTTTCTCATAAGAATTAAGAAGGTAATTTTTGAAAGGGGTAGACAAATATATATATATATATATATATATATATATATATATATATATATATATATATATATATATAAATTGCTATGGTATTAAAATTTTTTAAAATAAATTATTTTATCTTAATTAATTTTAAAATTTAGTCAGGTCATATTTTGCAGTTGAGAAGAGAATTAATGAGAGTTATGATACAGTTGAGTTTAGTGATAAGTGGCTAGAAAAATAATAGGGTATAATGAATCAATTCAATTTTGTTAAATGAATACTGTTGCAATTAAATTTTAAAATTATGATGAAATAATTTATTAAAATTTTCACAATAAAATAAAATTTTTTTTTGTCATTAAGACTTTTATGAAATAAGAAAAAAAAAAACATCTTTTCCAGAAAAAAAAAAAAAGTCTATCCAATACTAGTAAATTATTCAAAATGAATAATTATTCCTAACTGAGTTTGAAGTGGAATAATGGATAACGTTTGGAGTCATTTTCAAAAATTAAAAATTAATTACAAGTTTAATTCTCAATTAGAATTTAGATAAGTAAAAAATTAACTAAAGCTTATTTACAGTCTATATATACTTGGCTAAACATATTAAAAGAAAGAAATATATGCCAATGAGAACATGCATATATGATTTTATCTTCTATGTTTCAAGCTCTGTGAATAGATTGAGCTTATGGTTTAAGGTTTGAATTTTTCTCTTGTACGTACTTCTCTGTTTGGATTTTATTAGGAAAAAAAAAAAAAAAAAAATGCATATCCATGGAACATAACATTAACTTAATAAAAGTTTATTTAATTATAGCAACCTGGCCATTACACGATCCATTTGAGCACATTAGGCCAAGCTTATTTAGTACTCAAAAGGACTTCGTACAACTCCTAGACTCTTGATTAACTAAAACACAAAAGATACGTCATCCAAGATTTCACTCTTCATCATACATTTCACGGGGGATAGTTGACAGACGAATGTACTCCTTCACAGCTTTCACACAATTTTTGTTGGCCAAAGCACTATTGCTGTCATCTGAAGCTCCGGCAGTATTTGACACTCCTCGGAACACAATAAATGGCAACCCATTTGACTTAGCCGCCTGTAATTATTTACAATAATTTAGTTAAGTATTTGTATTCTTCTTATGAATAGTTTATTTTTAATCAGACCAAAAAAAAAAAATGAGATTTTAAAATAATATATAAAAATTACCATTGCGACAGCGGAGCTGGTGGTATCCACAGTTGAGGCCTTAAAAGCATGCCATAAGAACTCTCTGAATGCATAGTTTTTAAGGTAAATATCAGAACTTGAAGCCTTCAATCCAGCTACAACTCCCTGTATAATGAGAAATCAAATTGTAAGTTCATTAATTAATTTGTAATTGAACAGCTAATTAAGATCACACAAGATAAACAGAACAGAACAGACCGAAATCTTAGAGGCAAGGAATAGCGATCTTTCATCAGGGGTAACCCAAAATACGTCTTTTTGTAATTTCCCATCTACGTACATTTCCGAGGCCGAAAACTCAATACCGGCTAACAAATTGTCTCCATTCTGTGGAACATTGAATTTTTTGAACTCTAGTTGGGCATTTGCTGATGATACTCCGTGTTTCTATTCAACATATTTATAAACACAGTTAGTATAATGATGCAGTGTTAATCTTATAATATATAAATTAGACTCATTTAAGTTTAAAAATTTCAAAGTGTAGTGCTGGATTTGAATTTTAATGTTTTACCAGCCAAGTCCAAACTCCAGTGTGAGCAATACGGCCAGGGGCAACAACAGTGCCAATGGACAATGAATTGTTAACTCCTCCAGCACTTCCAAAATGAATGAGTCCTCGAAGGTTGAACTTATCAGCCATGAGTTGCACAGTTAAGGCAACATTAAGCTGAAATAAAAATCATTACCATATTAATTAATTAATTAATTAATTAATGAGATTCGAAACCTGAAACTAAATTTAAAAATACATAAATCATGCCTGTGGACGATTGGCAGAGTTCACATAGATTACTTTAGCTCCCAAAATTGTCCCAATTGCGAATTTCCTTCCTAAACAATTTTTTTTTTTTTTTTAAAAAAATATTATAATTAGACTTTATGTTACAAACAGTTTTAAATAATATGGAAAGGATTAATTATAATAAGATTATACCAAGCATTTCAATGTATGAATCAATAGTGAAATAGCCAGACTGATTAAGTGCCTTCTCAGAGCTGCTGGAAGTCACAATGAGGCCGAAAGCTGGTACGTCTGCATTGATTTTGTCGGTTAAATCAAGGATGGAATTTCTCAAAGACATGGATGGCTGTACAGCAATGGCAAACAGCCCAAGTAAGACCAGTGCCCACATCTTCGCCATTGGTATTTTTTCCACTACTTAAGAGAGAGTAATTGAAAGAACAAAGCAATCAAGTAAGAAAAAGATTGGTAGAAGAGAGAAGTGTTTGATGCTTCAAGTGTTACTCAACTGGGGTTTATATAGAGATTTCAGACCCAATTGGAATACATTATTTTCCATTATTTGCCCTTCACCTAACATCCCGGCCCTCCAAACGTATGCTAATATGATTGGTGTAATATTTTTTAGCCAGATTATAAAATAGTGCACATTATACTATGAAATTACATAGGATTCACTTTATTTTTTGTATTGGGATTGCGCTCTAACCTGCTTATAAAAATTACATTTTGAATTATTTTATTTTATTTTTTTAAATTTAATTGCTTTGATAAACCAACATTTAAAAAAAAAAAAAAAAAAAAGTTGAAAAATAACTTTTCTAAAATTAAGTTTCCTAAATCCTAAAAAGTTCAAAAGCAATTTATTAAAAGTATTTTAAATTTAATATCAAACACACTTATGAAAAGTAGATCTTAATTCCGTCAATTTAAGTGAGTATCCATTGCATTCAATGTATTGAAATTTCTCTAATCTCAAACAGGTAATATATATATATATATATATATATATATATATATATATATATATATATATATATATATATATATATATATATATATATATATATATAC
>CATKHJ011321023.1:0-18634 GCA_949750685.1 Vernicia montana
TCCTTATCTGTTTTTATTTTATTTTTCAATTAACAAAGCTGAATAAAAGATTTGGAGAAAAGCTGAACGAATTCACCCAGTATCGTTCAGTGGTGCGAAGGTCCTTTTCTTCTAATCAGGATATCATAAATAAGCAAAATGTTGTGATCTTAACCCTTAAGACTTCTAATTAAGAGATGGCAGGGAAGCTTAACTCTGAGATTGCTTTTTTGCGAACTGCTCTGGAGGAGGAGAAGAAGCAAGTTGACTTGATCAAGTTGGAAAGCTTACGAGCTGAAGCGAAGAACTTGGCTGGGGAGAGAGATCACTACAAGGGTCTCTTTACCAAGAAATTTGAAGAATTGGAACGACTATCTGTGAACTTAAATGCCAAATTGTCAGACTTTGAAGCTGAGGTAAAGAGAAAGGATTCTGATCCTTTGGATCGTCAGAAGGTAATAGAGGAGCTCCGATCTGAAGTTGAGAAGTTGCAGGCTGAGATATCCGATCTTGGGGAAAAAGTTAAAGATTATCCCGAACTGATGAGGAACTTTGAAGTTGCTGAGAAGAAGATTGTTGACCTTAAAGACAAGCTTAACAGTTCTGCGTGCCTTCGCAAAAAGGCTGAGGACCAGAAGGCTATTATTATTCAAGACTTCTTAGCTTCTTCATAGTACAAACATCGGTTGGCATTAGACTCTGCTGCGAGGGTGATATCCTGCTATAATATGGCCATTGATGCTTGCACTGCTAAGTTCCCTGTGGTTCTTGCTCATGTGCTGAAACGAATGTTTGTTCCTGCAAGCTCTACTTCGTCTCTAGCTTCCTCCAATTCAGTTCATCATGCTTCTGCTTCGACTCCTCCTCCTGCTCTAAGCTCATTCCAACAACTTCCTACCTCTTGATGATTTTTTTTTATTTATATTTTGTAATTAATTCAACAATTAATACAAGTTGATATTTTTCTTTCACTAATTCGTACATTTACATTTATGTATCTTGATTTATTTTCTTGGAGTGTACTCAGTATTTTAAGTTCTTCTGGTTATTTTCGAACTAGGCACTTGCTTTTCTTCTTTTTATGCTTAGTACTTATCTGTTGCCTTGATAAAAAACTGTCTTACTAAAATTGTTGTTCTCTCAACAGAGAATTACCTCGTGCTTGTTGGCACTTGAATTTTTAACTTTCTCGACGATCAAATAGTTTTTTATCGAGCTAGGATTATTGTGACCTAGGAAAAAGTTGCTCCCCATTTGTCGACTTCTTTTGAATTTGGGTACTTCAGTTCTCTCAATAGAGAACTACCTCGCTGATTTTCGTCTAGTTTCCTAGGTCTTTCTGCTTTGCGGTCTTTCACCTAGCTTTTCCTAGGTCTTTCACTCTCTCAACAGAGTTCTGCCTCGCAGACTTTCGCCTAGCCTTTCCTAAGTCTTTTTGCCTCGCGGTCTTTCGCCTAGCCTTTCCTAGGTCTTTCATTTTCTCAACATAAAATTGCCTCACAGACTTTTGCCTAGCCTTTCCTAGGTCTTTTTGCCTTGCGATCTTTCGCCTAGCCTTTCCTAGTTCTTTCACTTTCTCAACAGAAAGTTGCCTTGTGGACTTTCGCCTAGCCTTTCCTAGGTCTTTTTGCCTCGCAGTCTTTCGCCTAGCCTTTCCTAAGTCTTTCACTTTCTTAACAAAAAGTTGCCTCGCAGACTTTCACCTAGCCTTTCCTAGGTTTTTTTGCCTCACGGTATTTCGCCTAGCATTTCCTAGGTCTTTCACTTTCTCAACAAAAAGTTGCCTCACGGACTTTCGCCTAGCCTTTTCTAGGTCTTTTTGCCTCGCGGTCTTTCGCTTAGCCTTTCCTAGGTTTTTTTGCCTTGCGGTCTTTCGCCTAGCCTTTCCTAAGTCTTTCGCTTTCTCAACAGAAAGTTGATTTTAGGTGCTTTTATCTTCAGTTTCTAGTACTTAATGCTTTTTGTATTTCCAAGGAAGAAATAATTTTATTGATAGAACTTCTTGAGATGTTAAATATTCCAAGTATGTGGAATTTTGACATCTTGCATTGTTACAAGTTTATAAGTAGCTGGTCCTATCACTTTTCTAATTTTGAAGGGTCCTTCCCAATTAGGTGCTAGCTTGCCCGTTCCTTCTCTTTTGCCTGTAGCTTCTAGATTCCTCATAACCAGCTCTCCTTCTTTGAATCCTCTAGTCTTCACTCTCTGATTAAAGTAGCTTGCGGCTCGCTGTTTGTATGCAGCCATTCTGATACTAGCCTTTTCTCGCAGTTCTTCTAAAAGATCTAAGTCTAGTCTTCTTGCTTCATTATTGTCTTCACAATTGGTGAAATGGATCCTCCCACTGGGCAGACCGAGGTCGACTGGAATAACGGCCTCGCTTCCATATGTTAGACTAAAAGGAGTTTCTCCTGTGGGCTGTCTTGGGGTAGTTCGGTATGCCCATAAAATATGGTGAAGCTCATCCACCCAACTTCTACCATACGAATCTAGCCTTCTTTTTAATCCTTGGAGGATTGTTCGATTGGTCACTTCGGTCTGTCCATTTGACTGGGGATGAGCTACTAAGGAGAAATGTTGTTTTATATTAAGTCCTGAATAGAAGGTCCTTATTTTAGCATTGTCGAACTGCTTTCCATTGTCGCTTATGAGCTGATATGGTACTCTGAATCTGCATACAATGCTTTTTCACATGAAGTTAATCACTTTGTCAGCTGTTATTGTTGCGAGCAGTTATGCTTCTACCCATTTGGTGAAATATTCGACTGCTATGAGAATGAATTTTCTTTGTCCCGAGGCTGTTGGGAAAGGTCCCACTATATCTATACCCCATTTTGCAAAAGGCCATAGGGTGGTTATAGGCATCTGTTTCGCTGCAGGGATATGTCTTCCTTGCTCAAATTTCTGGCATGAGGGGCATTTTCTGACGAAGGCAATAGCTTCTTCCTTCATTCTGGGCCAGAAGTACCCTTGTCGAACTACTTTTACAGCTAGCATTTTTCCATCGATGTGCATTCCACAGCATCCCTCATGTATTTCTCTCAAGACATATTCTGCCTCACTTGGTTTCAGGCACCTCAACCAAGGGAGAGAATATGCTCGCTTGTAGAGTATATCATTGTGAAGAGAGAAGTGAGCACTTTGATGTTTTACTTTTGGCTTCTTTAGGGTCTTGTGGTAGTTCTCCTTTCTCTAGGTAGGTTTTAATTGGGTCCAACCATGTTGGTTCCTCATTCAGCTCCATTACCTCTTCACCTTCTTAAATGCTTTGATGTCCCAAAGTCCCTATAAATATATTTTGTGGTAGTTCGATTGGGTGTATTGTTGCAAGTTTAGAGAGGCCATCTGCCCTATTATTCTTATTTCTTGGGATTTTGTAAAACTGCAACTTAACCCCCTATCGATCATCTTCTGGATTATCTCTCTGCTTTTTTGCAGATATTTAATCGTGGTGGGTTCTTTGGCTTCAAACTCCCTCTCTATCTGTCCGACGATGAGATGAGAATCACTGTGAACTTTGAGTGACGTCAGACGAAGGTAGTCTGCAAACATTAGCCCTTGGATTATTGCTTCATACTCTATAATATTATTGGCTGTCTCGAATCCAAGTTTTAAAGCATATTCTACTATGAATCCTTGTTCGTTTTTCAGGACTATCCCGATGCAACTGCCTTCTCTATTGCTAGCCCTATCAACAAATAGCTCCAAGCTTAGCTTATCTTTACAATTATGTTCTTTTGGGTCTAGTTTTCCTGTATTTGCCTCTGCCTCGGCTTCTAAGTCTTCAGTGTCAAAGGAACATTTAGATATAAAATCTGCAAGTGCTTGTGCATTAATGGCTGATCTTGCTCGGTACTGTAACCCATGTTGACCTAATTCCACCGACCAACACAACATTCACCCTCAAGTCTTTGGTTTATGTAGTGTCTTTTGTAGGGGTTGGTCTGTTACCACTATGTCTTGATGTGCTTGTAAATAAATTTTAAATTTTCTGGTTGATAACATCAAGGCATATGCTATTTTTTCTATGGGCGAGTAGTTCAATTTGACCCCATGTAAAACTTTTCTGAAGTAGTATATTGGCCTCTGTACTAATCCCTCTTCTCTGACTAAAATCGAGTTTATAGCTTTCTCCGAGGCGGATAGATAGATAAGCACTTCTTCTTCTAGTAGAGGTCGGCTTAGCACTTGTTCTGAGTTGAGAAATATTTTTAACTGGTGAAAGGCATGTTGGCAGTCTTCGGTTCACTCGAATGTAGCTGTCTTTAGTAATTTCTTAAAGAAGGGAAGGTATTTTCAGTTGACCTAAACAGGAACCTACTTAAAGCAATGATTCTTCCAGTTAACTTCTGTACTTCCTTTATATTGTGAGGTGCTTCCATATCTAATATTGCTTTTACCTTGTCTGGGTTTGGTTCAATTCCCTTCTCACTCACCATATACCCTAGAAATTTGCCTCCTTGTATGAAGAAGGCACATTTCTCTAGATTCAGCTTCATGTCATACTCATTCATAACCTCGACTACTTCGTCCAGGTTCTTTAGGTGCTCCTTGTAGCTTCTGCTTTTGACTATCATGTCATTTACATATGCCTCTAACTTTTTCCCCAACTGGTCAGTGAACATTTTATTTACCAATCTTTGATAAGTTGCTCCTGCATTCTTTAAACCGAAAGGCATAGAAATATAACAATAAGTCCCTTTTTCAGTTATGAATAAAGTCTTCTCTTTGTTATCCGGACACATTCTGATTTGATGGTACCCCTGCTTTGCATCTAACGAAGATAGGTATCCATATCCGGCTGTTGAATCCACTAATTTGTTAATCATAGGTAAGGGGTAGGAATCTTTTGGACAGGCTTTATTCAGATCTGTGAAATCTACACACATTCTATAGGTCCCATTTGACTTTTTTACCAGTACTACATTAGCGAGCCAGTCTGAATATTGTACTTCCCTAATGAATCCCGCTTTCATTAAATTTGTCAACTTCTTCATCTATCACATCTTGCCTTTATGGACCAAAGCACATTTTCTTCTGTTTTATCGGTCTATATGAGGGATTGACATTGAGATGGTGAGTGATGATGTTTGGATCTACCTCTTTTATTTCGTTTGAAGACCATGCAAAGCTGGATAGACGATCTGACAAAAATTGGTGAACTTGATGCTTTTGTTCGCTCTTTAGGGAGGAGTTAATTAATAGGCACTTTCCCGATATCTCTCCTCCTATTGGTATTTTCTCCAATTTTCTACTAGTTTAGTCCTCTGTTATGGAATTTTGTATGTTGGTTCGACCAGAGCGACTTCTTCTGACGAATGCGAGGTGGATGCCTTTTTCTGTTTCTTTCTTTTTGGCTCTCCTCAGTCTTGTGTCCCATAGACACATATTTCTCCCCCATCTGGTTTGAGGATGGTCATTTTGAGTTGCCTGATGTTGGTTGAGGCATCAAAATCATAGAGGAGAAGCCTTCTGAACACTATGTTATAGCTATGTGGTAATCTTACCACCACAAAATTTGCCATCACTGTTACATAGTCTGGGGTAGAACCTACTGTAATAGGCAACCTTGCGATCCCAACCGATGGTATTTATGTTCCATCAAGAGTGCAAACTGGGTTTCTGATATCTTCTAGATTGCTTTCTCTGAGTTCCATTTTGGCTTATGCCTCGGCTGTGAGTAAGTTCACCGAACTTCCATTATCTATCAGCACCCTCTTTACCAAGAAATTGGCTACCACAGTTTGAATGATTAATGGATTTGAGTGAGGATGTCTTATTTGGCTTCCATCTCCTCTTCGGGTCGGTATTGAACTTCCATTCCAAAAGACAAACTCAGGCTCCTCACTCTTTCTTTGGGAAGCTTTACACTTATTTTTGCTTATTGCTACTTCATCTAGTTCGCCGGTTAAGCAATTAATTATTCCCACTGACCCGTCATTAGCAATTCGCTTCCTTTTATCATTGTTCACTTCGCCTTGATTTTCACTGTCATTTTTCACAAAATTCTTCAAGTATCCCTGGTTGATTAATCTCTCGATTTCCTCCAGCAACTATCTGCAATCATTGGTATTGTGACCATGAGCATTGTGGAACAAGCAGAATTTATTTTTACTTCGTCTATTTGGTGGAGTAAACATTGGTTGAGGACGAGCCCATATATCTTGATCTTTAAAAGTTACAAAAACTTCTGCTGGGCTCGCATTGAGTGGAGTCAACTTAGTTAAGTCTAAGGTGCGAGGTGGCCTACCTCTCTCATTTCTTCTTCCTCCCTGATTTCCTCTGTTAGACTCTTTTGGTTTTTTGGTTCTGTTCTCCACTTTGGAATCTTTATTGGCCCTTCTTTTCTTAGCAAATTGGTTGAAGGAATAGGCATCATCTTGCCTGATATATTTTTGGGCAATGGCCATGGATTCCTCCAAAATGCGAGGTGTATGTCTGCATAGGGCTTTGAAGTAATCAGTATGCAAAGTTCCATTTTGCAGGGCCTCTACTTCCCTGGGCTGATCAAGCTGTGTAACTTTCATGGCTTCTCTATTAAAATGAGCTACATAGTCCCTTAATGGCTCTCCTTCTTTCTGTGTTATGGCTTCAAGGCATTGCGTTCGCTTTTCTACTAGTATACTTGCTGCAAATCTTTGCATGAACTGAGTAGCGAGCTGACCAAAATTAGTAATATTTTTTTCTTTTAGGCCATCGAACCACCTAGTGGCTGCTCCTTCTAGAGACCCTCTGAAAGCTCTGCACAGCACCTCGTCACTTTCAGTCTGCAATTCCACCGCATGTTTGTAATTTATAACATGGGCTCTTAGATCAGTTTCACCATCATATTTTTTCAAGTTTAGGGGTTTAAATTTGTTGGGCATCCTGTATTGATTTTTGTCTATGGATTTTTTATTTTTATCCTCAGCAATCTCTTCTAAAAACTTTTTAAGGGTATTCCTTATCTCCTCATCCCTCTTCTGGCTAGTTGCTTCTTGACTGGAAGACTCAGAGAGCGATTCTCCATCTTTTCTAGCCCTTTTCCTGGATCGTTTCCCTTCCTTGGCTCTATTATTTTGGCTATCTGGATCAGCCCTATTTGAACGCCGTGGATGGCCTTCCCTACTTCGGTTTCTGCTGGCTGTCTGATCACTTTGCCTTTGGTTGGGATTTTCCTTTTCAGCATTATCCCCAAGTCTAACTATTTCTGATCTTACTCTTTCTCTACTCCTTTCAGCTACACGATCTTGATTTCATGTTTCTAGTGGTATTTCTTTAAAGTCAAGTCTTTGAGTAAGATCTACTCCTGGTACTACTTGAGTATTCGCCTGAGTATTGATTGCTGGAGTAGCTTGCGGAGTTTGCAGTGCTAAGCAGCAATTGTAAAGCGGACACAGCTTTAGGAGTTAGTAAGATAGATTGGTTCCCACTTTGGACTAGGACTATAGCTCCTAATTGTTGTAGCATAGATGCCACATTAGTATTTGAAGTTCGTCCAAGCGGGATGACATGAGTCTCGGCATGATTTTCCATCTCTGGGTGGATTTGGGAACTTCTGGGACCTCTAGGAGGATTCTCCCAATTATTATTATCTTCTGATTGAGTCATACTTTTGGATTGAATTCTTCTATAGGTCACAACTTGAGAATATTAGGAAAGATTTTTATTAATCTTTCCCCACAAATGGCGCCAATTTGATGAAGCTAATTTTGACCGAGGTGGAATCGTTCAATCTTGCTTGAGTTTGAATGTGAGCTGGTGCGCCTTGTAAGAAGAAACAAGAGTCAAGTGGGCTAGGCAGAGTGCCTAGCAAAGCCACTCTGACGATCAAGTTAGATGATTGACTCAATTTAGAAGACTAAGAAAAATGCATTGTATGGCTTGTGTATAAGTGAATGTACTTGTGAAGATTAATTTCTTGAGGTATTTATAGGATACAAGTCCTTACATGAGTTGAGTATGGATTACCTTGACTGATTTGGATTAGGATGGTGCTTTGCATATTATCAGCTTCCTACTTGAAAATGAACTGAATGGTCTTTATTTGACTTTCTTCTATTAGTCTTTGGACTTTTAAGTATATTAGATTGGGTCGGGTCCATCTCACTTCATAACTCAGTTCGATATATTTTGTTCCTTATCATCCAGGTAAGCCCCAAATTTTTTTTTTTTTTTATATATATATTAGTATTACTAAATATGTAGTTAGTCTTAATTAAAAAATATCTTATGTCTCAATTATATTTTGTTATCTAAATTTAATGTTTGCAAAGCTTAAGTTCAGCCATCTCATTTGCAATTAAAAACAACTTACTTTTAAGTGAGTTACATTATGTACACATTGTTTTTTCATTTACACGTGACTCTTATACAGTTACACCTCAATTGTTTATCAATTGTCAAAAGCTTACATACGACACCATTCCACTAAATTTTATATTATGATATTTACTTCCAACCCACTCCTATCTAAATTTTGCATTCACCCTAGAGAATATCTATATTCGTTTTATATTATAATAATAAAATGATGAGTTTTAATTTAGTAATATTAAAATATTTTTATGACTTAAGACTTCCTGTGATAGTCAAACTTACCAAACAAAATAATAACACATGAAACTAAAAAAAAAATAAAAGATACTAATTTTTCTTGATATTTTTCTTTTCAAATATAAGGAGAAGCATTTGCCCGTTTTCCTGTTTTGCCTTAATAGTAGTAGTATTTTTTTCATTTAAGAATAAATTAAAATTAAAATATCCTTTTTTAATATTTAAGAATCAAAAGGAAAATTATTATTATTTTTTTAGATTATTTCTTTTAGTACTAGAGGATATAGGAAAATAATAAAGTGAATTAGTGAAGGATCATAGAACCCTCACGTCTATCACATCTTTAATTTGCTATATATATATATATATAAGTTTTAATGGTTGTTTTTATTGAACTATATTTAGCATTTATTTTTTTTGAGGAAACTATTTTATACTTTTAATGCTATCTTTCATATTATACATAGTTAAAATTAATTATAAATAAATTAGTTTATCAAAGTTATTACTACATTTTACTAGAATTTAATTGTGTGAAGTTTAATTATAAAAATAAGGATATGAAGTCTTGAATTTTGAAATACATGTATAATTTTATGTACAAAATATTGTATAAAGTGAAGAAAAATACAATTCATCTAAAAAATTTAAATTTTGTAAGTGAAAGTTTAAAAATAAATTTAATATCTCTAGTAATTGTATTGGTAAAATAGCATTCACTTTCATTATGTCTTTGATGTTTAGTTTTGCAGCATGATACCATACAAGTTTTCCTTACTATCGTTTAATGGTTTCGAAAGTAGTCCATCACTTAACTGAATGAGATAGAAAATATTTAATACAGTGCTATGATGCAACTTGAATTAGCTTAATAGTCAAATATCTATTTTATTGTACAAAGATTAAAGATCTAAATTTTTAGCAATCTCTATCAGTTTTGAAATATTTATATATTTTCAAGATTAAAAGGCAAAGGAAATTTTTATAGAAATTTTTCATAAATAAATTATATATCTATATTTATTATCCAATATCGATTTTAATATATATATCCACCTTTTAAAATATGGATGTATCGAAATATTGGTAAAAATCAAAGATATTAGTATTGATTTAATAAAAATTTAATACATATATATGAAGTTAAACTATTTCGAAGTATTTCAAATTAGATATGTCGGTCCGGAAATTAAAGACCATGACTGGGTGGTAGTAGTGTCAAATGGGTCTTGATATGATAAACTTGCATTATTATAACAAAATTTAGGATTTTATTAGCATTTTAACATTTTCGACAAAAAATAATGCCCTAAATTTGCCCTAATTTCGACTATCTAAAATGAATTATGCTATTTAGTGTGATTAATTTAAAAGAAATATTTCACTGAATAGATAGCAGAATGAGAAAATTGATCTATTACTTGAAATAATAGTGTATTTATAATGAAACATATATATTTTTTTTAATTTACAAATTAAAATTATTTGTATTTTTATTGTATAAATCTTTCGTGAAATAATGAAATATAATTTTTTTAAATCTACTAATATAATTACAATTATTTTTATCTTTCTATTGTGTAACTGTTACTCTCTTGCATCTTAACCTCTATAACAGCTATCCTCACCTCTCTCTCACCAAACATTTGGATATATGCACTCCTTCGCTTTGCAAATGGTTTTGCTGGCTCTGGCATGTTGGAGAAATTTATACCAAATCATTTCTCTTCTTCCTATTTTATACTCTCTCCTGTTTCTCCCTTTTGTTTCGGAGTCTCCTCGTTGGCTTCTTGTGAGGGGTCGCAGCAAAGAAGCGCTTGAGATAATGAAGAGATTTGCCAGACTCAATGGCAAGAAGCTACCTTCCAATTTAAGTTTAGTGAATCCATCGATATCTCGAGCAGGTGCTGGAGGTGAAGATGAAGCATTAACTGAAAAAGAAAGTCTTTGGAGTACTCAATGAGCTGCTAAAAGAATGATTATGGTTATGTTAGCTGGTTTTGGAGTTGGGTTTGTTTACTATGGTATCCAGTTGAATGTCGAAAACCTCAATTCAATATCTACTTCACTGTTGCACTCAATGCTTTGATGGAGATTCCAGCAGTTTTTATAAGATCCGTACTCTTGAGCTTCACAAAGCCGCGTTTGTTCTCCTCTGTTTCTGCATACATAGGAGTTTCGTGCATTCTTTGCATCGTTTTCTTGCGTGGAGGACAACGTTCAAAGGCTGAAAAAACTGGTGGGAGTTGACCTCAACTCATCACTGAGGGGATTGGTTTCATAGCAGCTTCAACAGCATTTGATGTTATATATATTTACTGCGTCGAGCTTTTCCCTACCAATGTCAGAAACTTAGCTGTTTCGATGTTGAGGCAAGCGTTGATGTTGGGAGCTTCTACTGCACCTCTGTTAGTTGTGCTCGGTCGTTTGAGTCCATCACTGTCCTTCCTTGTGTTTGGATTGCTTTCTATTATCAGTGGGATTCTGAGTTTATGGCTACCTGAGACTATAAATGCTCCTCTTTATGAGGAAGATGAGAAACAGAAATGAGAAATAAAATGATTCAGACGTAAGTAGAATAGCAGTCTTTCAACATGTACAAATGTTTGAATTTTGAAGGACCCTCCTAGATGGTTTGATTTAACTTCTGTTCTCCATTCTGTGTGGTCAAGGAACCCAGAATCTCATTTGTGAGGCTTCATATTGCCTATCCAAGTTTGTAACATACACAAATCAAATTATAATCAAGATATTTCACAGTTCTTGTGATACTTAACCATTTGGTAAATAATCAATCAAACCTCCACTGCAATCATCTGCATGCTAGCCATTTTAGCAACTTTCTTTCTTTAAGCCACAACACAATGGTATCATTTCAAGCAAAACGAAGCAACAAAAGTGCTCATCACTCCCATAAGCAAAAGGTAAGTCACAATAGTCACAATCTTCCAAACAAATCCTGAAAAATTCTCACAGTAAACCAAAACCAATTCCTAAACTACTAAGAAAATCAGTCTAAACTGTATCAAAACACATCATGTTTTAAGATCCTGCATTTCAAAGGCTATGCTCAAACTCAACCTAGGAAACAAGGTTGTCATTCAATGACAAAGCGGCTAGATGATCAGCTGCACCACTAGCCTGTTGCTGCTGAACACTCCTCAGAACCTCCATTGCCTCAGCAACCTTTGCCTTTAGAGCCTCTGGTGACTCGAGCAAGTGCAAAACCTCAGTCTGGTCCATCTCCAGAAGCATGCCTGTCACCTTAGCTGCTGCATCAGGCTCCAGCTGTTCTACCAGAGGGTAAAGATTCTCGCCCAGCATCTACATTTGTTCATCCAGTGAATAAAATTAAATGATGTTCATCAGAACAACTCTAGACATCAATGATAACTATAAATATCGATGATAATTACTAAGGAAAACATAAGCATTGGATATCTCAGGATTGTCATGGAAGTTCTGCCATTCCAATTTTTTACATCCAACCTTTAGGACTTCTATATATCAAATGACACTCATTGACCATTGTAATTAAAGAAACTCTTTCTATGATGATGATTATACCATTCTTGCCTAGTTCAACATGATCCATATGTCTAGACCCAATTATAATTAATGGAGAAAGGACAAAAACAGTGCTCTGTTTCAAGAAGGAAACTAACCCCAACATTTTGTCATCAGAAATAGTAAATTACCAAAGTTCTAGTATTTTCTTTCCATATCGAACAGCAATAATGTACTTAACCTTGGAATCAACAGACATGTACCCAACCTCAACTGCCTTCCAGGCAGCAAAATACAAAACCAATAAACATGTCACAGAAAGCCAAATGCATACCGTTCTCTGCTGTTCTGGACTAGCATTTGCAAGTGCACTAGCCAAAGCCCCAATTGGAATTGGCTGAGACAAAGCTGCATCACGCAGTGGCATACCACCCATGTCATATGGAACAGAAAGCATGCCTCCAGCAACACCAGTCATTGGAACATCATGCAAGCCACGGCCAGGAGGGTAGCGATAGACACGCCCCCTTGGAAGCATCTGTCATTCAACAAAAACATCAGACAAAGGGTATCACCAACAGGGGCAGGAAATATACTCCAAAAATTGTGCTGAAGGAGAGAGGGAGGTGGAAAAAAATAAAGATGATAAGAACAAAACTTGGTGTTTATAATTATATTAAGTATATGTAACAAATAAAATTCAATAAAATTTGAGGGCTATGTGCATGCTTCTAAAGAAAAATGAACAAAATTTAAAAGTGTAAGAATATAATTCTAAAAATTGGGGAGGGGTGCATGCTTCATAAAAACTGTCAGATAAAATTTATTTTTCTTTTTGAGGGGTGGGGAGAGAGAGGGGAACATGTGCATCCATCCCTGATAACCAATGTCAATAATCTAGGAAGAAAGAACACAGCTAACCTGCTGCTGCATTAGTGGCACTGGCTGCTGGGATTGCTGTGCAGCTCCAGCCCGTCGACCACCAGGACGCTGTCCCTGCTGCCCCTGCTGAACCATTGGTACAAAGAAATTTGGCATAGGAGCCCCACCAGGCCTCATACCAGGTACAAGCTGCTGCTGATATCCAAACCCAGGCTGACAATGGTATAAATAACAAAGAAAGCACCATGTTAGAGGATGTCAAAAAATAAATACTGAACTTGATTAATCAAAAAGCAAAAGTATATAAAAAATGATACACAGAGAGACACATGTAATTAATAAAGTTGGACTCTGAAACAAAGCTAGCCCGCATGGGCACCAGGACTGGGAGCATGGTGGGATTTTATGATCCTAGTTGCAAGGTATGGGACTTGAATACAGGGTTTATATGGACTTTGGACTCTCCAACCTCTTGAGCTTGCTTTTGAGGTTGGTTCTCCCAAGGTTCATAACAGCTTACTTGGGGTGGCATGATAGCAGGCGGGGCTTGTCCATAGAATATCTGTTGTCCAAGCCCTGGACCACCAGGGGGATACATTGGCATGCGAGGAGCAACTGATGGTGCCATTGCAACTGGCCTCATTTGAGAAAATTGAGCCTGTATTGAAGAAAAAAATTACAAATCCATACACAATTGTTTGAGGAAATCAATATTAAAAGAAAGGACATACACAAGACAACTTGAAAAGGATCAAAATGAGAAATATAATAGATCACTGCCGCAATTATTTAGACAAAAAGAAAATGTTAACATTATTAATGTCTTTCACACAAGTTGTCATACATGGAAAACATCTCATTAAGGAGGTAAAAAGAAGCATTAATGCATTCATATATGTATATCTAAGCAAATTATAGTAATCTGTCCAAACCAACTCTGCCCACAACATTTATTATGGGAGGCTCAAAATTTAATGAAGAAAAATCATACCTGCAACCTGGCTCTTCTATCTTCCTTTCGTTGTGCAAGAGCAACATATAGAGGTTTGCTAACAACCATTTTGCCATTCATCTCCATGAGCTGTGAAAATGATGAATTACAAATCATCTTAGTGTATGCTCTTTACAAATGCACAATGCAGAAAAAATTTCCCACTTACAGCTCTAGATGCCTCTTCGGGAGTTGAGAATGCAACGAACCCTGAACCTCTGCTTATTCCATTAGGATCACGCATAACCTGAGAAAATTAAAACATGAATGCGACTTTACACTTCAGCAGATTAATCAAAGGTAAATCATATGGGTGGATTGCTATGCAAAAATGGATACATATACCTTGCATGATGTGATTGTACCAAACGGAGAAAAGAGCTCCTTAAGCTTATCATCACCTATGCTATCATCTAGATTTTTAATGTACAAATTGGCCCCTTGAAACTTATCAGCTGCCTCCTTCATACTCTGCTCAAATCGAGTTTTTAATTCAGTTTCCCTTTCAGATTTCTTTTGGGCTTTCCCAACAAACCACTCCTTATCATCAACTTTCTTTCCATTAAGTGCCTCAACAGCTCTAGCAGCATCATCTGCATTTTCAAAATTGACAAATCCAAAGCACTTAGTTTTTCCATCCCCGTCTCTCATCACCACAGCACTAGTGATTGTTCCAAATTCACCAAAAATTATCTTCAAATCATCTTCACTTGTTGTTTCTGAGAGATTCTTTACAAAGACATTGTTAAATCTAGTCTTATCAACGACACTCTCTCTTTCCTGCTTGCGAAGGAAGGGTCCCACATACACTTGCTTATCATTCAATAACATACCATTCAATTTCTCTATAGCCTTTTGGGCAGATTCCTCATTGTCAAACTGTACAAAGCCATAACCCTTTGACTGGCCAGAGACATCTGTAGCTACCTTGCAAGAGAGGATGTTCCCAAATGCAGAGAAAGTATCGTGTAATGCTTTGTGGTCAATCCCCTTATCTAAATTCTGTCAAGTGATGTACATATATAATGTTTATCAGAAAATTGACATGAGGCCTGGAATGCCAAATCAAACAAATAAGCACAGCAAGAAGTGAAGCTCCTGAGCAGGTAGATATAAATACCTTGATAAATATATTCCCAGACCCACTTTTGCGAATACTAGGGTCACGATGAGAATACATTATTCTAATGGGGCTTCCATTGAGAGAAGTGAAATTCAGCATATCCAATGCTCTTGCAGCTGTCAAAAGTTGTGAGAGAGAGAGAGATAATAAGAGTTTTAATGCAGGCATAAGAAGGAACAACGAACTCCCCAGTTTTAATGACATGCAATTTGTGCCCCATGTGCAATACATTCATTGGTTTCATTCACATTCTGGCAGAATTGATAATGAGGTATGACATTCTTGATCAAAAGCATGACAGAACTTGGAGCTTTATACTTGTAAATTACAAATCATAATTTGCATCATTATTTATCAGACTCGCAGTGCAAATAACATGTAATAAAATCAAAATTTATATCTCCAGTCTTCTAAAGTTAAAAAGAAAATGAATATAGAGTATCTTTCACCATGCTTATGCTCCAATAGCCATAAAAAAGTTTCATGAAATTGCAGATTTCTTCCCACAAAAAATTTTACTAAGACCATGGAATTACATTAAGAGATAACATGAAGTTGTACCACCATCAGATTATAAGTGAAAAGGAAACCCAAAGAGTGACATACCCAGTCAGTAGAATGACTGGTCTATTTCAGTATCCTAACTAGCAGATCAGTCTAATGCAAGGGTTACAACTGGTAGACCCACCAAAGAATGGTTTCTAATTTATTATAATATGCAAAGGCACCATTGACCAAGACATTGGCGCATTAGCCAGACAAAGGCAATGCATGTCAAATATGTTCTCAAATGAAAAAGAACAAAACTTTTGCTGCATCCCTAACTTTATTGGTCTACAGTTGCTTCCCACACTTTAGGTTGGAAAGTGATTCAAGAAACACAAAAAGCTAAGAGACTATTCCTCTCTTGGTTGCAGCAACCAAACTTTACCATTATGGACAGAGATAATCTATTTTATAAACTGCAGAGAGGAACAAAGGTAAACCCTTCAAGAAGTCTAATGGAATACCTCTCACTTATCCAATAACTACCACTATTCAAATGTGAAATTCATGAACCATAAATAACCTGAAAGCACAAAGATTTCCAGAAGCTAGGAGAGGAGTTACAAAGCCAACCCTAAAATCACACACATTCACGGTGGTCATTCTACTTCTAAGAAGTCCTTACAAAACCCAAATTTATAAGTCATTATTCAGCTGATTGCATACCAAGAATCAGCTTTCATCTTGTCATTTCTTTCTCCTTTTTTGCTGTAAGCAATAGAATTGTTTGGAACATACACTATCAAAACCACCACATCCGCTGAAAAGGCATATAATTTAATTTTTCTTCTTAAAAGTAATATAAAGCAAACAAGGAAATTTGCAACTACCCACCCACCTATATATCAAAGGGGATTTAGTGACAATGAGCATTAGTGCAAGTTGCTTGACAAAATTAACCATTATCCTTTTGCATAACCCAAAGACTAACTCATAAAACAAAGTTAAAGAGAAAGAAATGAACATTATAAATGAAGCTTTTATTATCTACTAAGGTTTACGATTATTTTTATCAACTAATAAACACACTAATTAAACAAAAATTCCAAAAAAAATGACAAAAGCCCATTCCTTTCTGCACGTAATTAATTAGAAACTAGCACTTCAATGGTTAATTAATCACTAAAAATTTGAACTAAAACAAAAAAAAAATTCTAAACATAAACTACTAACCATCCTGAGGATTGCTGTAGTTGACATAGCCATAACCAAGCGATCGCCGGGTAGTCAAGTCCCTGCAAACCCGAACCGAAACCACTTGCCCAACTTGATTAAACAGATCGTACAAGTGGGAATCGGTCACGTTAGCCTCCAGATCCCCAACGTAAAGGGATGTTGTCACAAACTGCGGGTTGGCTCCGCCGTTAACACCCTGAGCCTGAACCTGAACCGGAACCTGGACCTGTGCCATTTCTCCTTTTTTTTTTCTCTGAAAAATTTCTATTCAAATTTTTTTGATTTTTCAATTCTCTTCCCTCTCCTCTTTTTATTATAAATAAAACAATCAATCACCAAACCCTAACTCTTATCTATCTATCTATGCTACACGGTACACACCACCAAACCCTAGCTTAAGCAATCAAGATACACAGTGATAAAAGCGCACACCAAATGTTTGATAAAAGACCTAAGAGAGATAATTTTGTTGTTTTTTCTAGTATCTGTTTTTTTTGGTGTTTTTGCCTTTTTGATAGGGGAGGAGAGGGAAGGCGGAGGAGGAAACGGTGATTTTGGCCGCCCAAAGGAGTGGCGGCGCGTGAGGAAATAACAAAGAGAGAGTGTGTGTGTGGGGTTGGGCAGATTGAAACTGCACTGAATAGGAAAGAGTTTTGGAAGGGCTAAGAAAAGAGGATATAAAGGAAGTGAGTGTTTGCGTAAAGAGAGAAGAAAAGTAGAAAACCCTAGGATGATGTAATGGAGAGATCTCCGCCGTTGGATTTGGTAGGTGTGTGGGGGCCAAATGACGGAGTCAAGAGGTAAACTGGGTAACCGTAGTGGGATATTTAAGATAACGAAAAGCGGCGGTTAAGAACACGTGCCACAAGGGCGCGTAGTTAGTACTGTTCAATTTGGTTTAGTTTCAAATTTCACGTTGAAGTATATTTATAACTAAAATAAAAAAGCACCCGCGCGTTACCGCTGATTAACATTAATGGATAAATACGAATTTAATGTTATTATTATATATTTAAATTAAAAAATATATATAGACTAATATTTAATCATATTATTAATAATTCAGAAAATAAATATAATTAAAAACATCATTCACTAAACATAACAGTATTTTAAAAACAAACTTTCTATATTGTTTTCAAAAACAATAATTTGCAAAATATAATGTCTGTTGAAAAGAAATATATAAATCTTGAAATTTTTTCCTCAAACATTGTACTTCTATAGCGTCATTAAGCAACCTGTAATGTAAAAAAAGGAAAGAATTTCTTTATTATTAATACTAACAACTATTAATTTAGTAGGGCCATACAGTGATACTAACAAACACCTTGGTTACATTTAGTGACAGCTTAAATACTAAAAAATGGGAAGAGAATGCTCTTTAGTGCCAATTTCTAAGTCACCCAAGAACACGGCAGCCTGCATCATACACTTTCCAAGATATCAAATTTATCAACCCAACATTAGCTCCGCCACAAACCAAGTAAATCTTTTTTTTTTTCACTAATAATCCACACTTATTGTAAGACACATAGAACTTGCAAAAATTCACAAAGAGCAACCAAGCTCAGCAAAAATTAGAAAGCATCCAATTTACAACTCATTCATTGAAACACAAAATCATAAATAAAACTAGTGGTTTGAAACTATAAGCCAGCATAACGAAGAAGTCCCATTACCAAAAAGACCAAACCAAATACAATACATCAAAATCCATTTGAAAACTAAATTCCATAGATAAAAAAAATATCAGCAAAATTTTAATTTTCTAAGAACTGCCCTAGTATCCAAAGAATAAATCTTGGTTGTGTACACCAAACACCTAATCTATAAAGCCTGACAATATAGACATAAGCATTAAAAAGATCATCCCTTTGAAACCCATCAAACAA
>CATKHJ011321133.1:0-12664 GCA_949750685.1 Vernicia montana
AAAATATTACTCTCTCTCTCTCTCTCTCTCTCTCTCTCTCTCTCTCTCTCTCTCTCTCTCTCTCTCTCTCTCTCTCTATATATATATATATATATATATATATATATATATATATATATGCCAAATTATGGGAATCTAACCTCATTAATTCTCAAATGATATTTTAGTTTAGTGGTAAGGTAATAATATTTTAAGAGTAAACGCCAAGATTCGAATTTTATCAATGTTAAATTTTCCCTTCCACATGTTAAAAAAAAAAAAAAAACTCATTAATTCTTAGGTTATTGCATCACAAATTAAGTTTATGGCATCTTGACATTTGCACTAATTATCATGTTAATTACTTAATTACTACTCCATGCCTTTTTATCTTACGTTTTTTAAATAAAAAAAAATCAAAATATTTGTCACTTTATTAGGAAACCAATAAGATTTTAAATTTTTTTTTTCCAATTCTATTATTATCATTTACCCTATAATTAATGCACATATTATCCATTACTCTATAATCAATAAGAGTAATTTAATCATCTTATTCTTAAAACTTAGCGCAATTAATTATTTTTTAATTTTTGTGAAATAATAAAAAACGATAATTAAAAATGAATGGAGGGAGTAAGAAATAAGGATTGTAAATCTAGTGTTATATATACATGTAATAATCTAGATTATTTATAATACATGAAAAGATTTTCTTCTTATTTTCAAGTCAAATGCAATATATATATATTGACATATTAAATAAATGTCTTTTTTCTTTTGGTAAAAACTATCTATATTTTCATAAAAATGTTTTTGATTTCATTTCATTAATTTTCTAATTATAATAGAAGAGTTCCCTCTCTTGCCTTCTCAAAAAATTTTGTTATCTTTTCCCCTTGGTCGATCTCTCCCTCCTTGCCTAAATACTTTATATGATTTGAATGTAAATTTCTAAATTTAAATTCTCATATATAAATCATTAATGTTGCGTTTGGATGTATGAATTTAAAATTGAAATTGAAATTTTAAATATTATATTTCAAATCTATGATTTAAAATCTATAAATTTATAATTTTTTTATTTGGAAAGTGTAAAAAATTTGAAAAAAAAAATTAGAGATTTTAGGTTAAAAATAGAGATAATAGATTTGAAATAACTAGGTAAAAAAGAGAATTTAAAATATTAAGTTTTTGAACTTGGTAGATTTTATTAGATATTTGAATCAAATCCAAATTCACTTAATATTAAAAACTCAAACAAGAGATTTGATCCGAATTCAAATTTAAAGTTCAAATCATTATCATCTAAACGGACCATAAATTATCTTTTAACAATGTAACTTTCATTAAAATGATTTTTTTTTTTTAAATTTGACTCTTTTAATTCTTAATAATCATCTAAATAAATTATGTAATTAATCAATATATTTATATATGATTTCAAAAAAAAAAAAAAATGACTATATATATGCATTGAAAATCAACAAGTCAAAATTCCATATTTATAAATTCATATATATACATATGTATTATTTTCTTTTTTTTTTTTTTTTAAATTCTTCAATCTTACTAATAATAATACATATCCCAAAAAGAAAAATAAAAATACTAAAAAGAGTTCAATGAACTAAAGGGCATAGGAAAGGTCCCAATAATAATTTAATTAATTGATATGATATATAAATTCATTAATGTAATGTTGTCCCACCAATATATTGCGAATCCAATTTGGTACTGTCCGTGCATGTTCTATATATTTTGTGATAATTTAAATATATTTATTTCTCATGAAAATTTAAATATATATATATGTATAGCAAGATCGATACTTAGCAAGGTTTGCAAGTGTGTGATTCACTTCCCTCTACCGACAAGATTAATTTCCTCTAAAATTAATTAATATCCAAATCATTTATCTAATTAAAAATTAAAAATGAATTAAATAATTTTGTTTTTTGTTTTTTTCTTTAGGAGTGATGTAGTTGGACGCACCATAATAACCAAAAAATATGCTAATTATTCTCTATCACATCCTTGAGATATGCGGCTGAGTAATATTTGCCTTTTTCAAGGTATATTGAGAAAGAAATTGGAATATGCATCTCTTATTCAAATGATAAATTTAATTTCAATATAATTCATTTGGATTTTACCTATTTCCTTGACTTTATTCAAATTAATACAAGTATTAAATTTTTTTTGACAAATTTTAAGTTAATATTATTTAAAAAAAAAAATCAATATTATGTACTATCTAACTCAATTTGGAAACTCACAAAGTTGATTCAAATTTGATTTGGATTTTTTTAAAGATCAATTTGATACATAATTTATTTGCTTGTACCCAAAATAATCTAGTCTAAAGCCATTCCTTAAAAAAAAATAAACTCAAATTGATTTTTATTTTTTTTATATTAAGGAGGGGAACACCCAACAAAAACACATTAGGCTACACAACAGGAGTAACCTTTCCCTTTAACATCTTTTCACCAAATTAGTGACAACTATTTGTGATTTGGAAGATTCGAATCTGATACCTCCCATTTCCCACACCTTTAAAAAAGATTAGAAGACCAACCAAACCATATCTGACTAACTTGATTTGATTTGTTTGCCACCTCTATTCTCAACTCTTTCACTAAAATTAAGAAGGCACTTGTTCATTTAATTTGGAGATAATATAAGTATATACCTTAGCTTCAAATGATATGATCGAACATAAAACAGAAATAGTTATAAGGTAAGATCATTTTGAAAGTAAGTGTCAAAATTTAAAAGTATCAATGTTCAATTTTTATTTTTTAAAGAAAAATTATATGCATAATCAAATTATAGACATTTCATTGCAAGCAACCCTTATTATAGACTTCTTTTTTTAATTAGATGTATATAGGTGTTAGAGAAATTATCTTATATATATCGAAAATAAATAACAATATAAAGGGTTTTATAACATGTTAAACTCTCAAACTTGTTAAATTCTTAAACCTTAACACTTAAGTTTTAAGGTTGGATTTAAATTCTTAATATGGTATCAGAGTTTAATCGATTTAGGGACTATGCCATTGCTCTGCACTTATGCCTTTTGTGTTCGCCATGTAGATCGCTCATTACCAAATTCTAAATTTTCATTGGCCTTCTATTAATACGCCACGTGTGTTTTCTAACACGGGCTTAGTACACAATCGTGCCACGTGCTAGTTGGGCTTAGCACGTGTCAAGGGGTGGTGTTAGAAAAATTATCTCACATCAAAAATAAATAATAATATAAAAAGTCTTATAACATATTAAGCCCTTCAACCTTAATACTTAAGTTTTAAGGTTGGCTTTGAGTTCTTAATAATACGCATATACATATACATATTTTTTTCTTTGTGTTATTAAATTAAATTAATGAATAAACTGTATATATACGTAGAAATGTAAGCATTTAAGAAATGAGACAAGTTCATAATAGCTTAATAGGACCACGAAGGCTATATGAGATGATCAAAATTTTGTGGTGCATAAAATTGAGCATGGATGTACCTATTAACTATTATTATTATTATTATTATAAAATAAAAATTTAAATAAAATGAAAAAGGACCACATAATCTCATCAAATCTTGCAACCCATTTAATTCTGCTGCAAAGGGGACAAAATAATTCATTTTTGTTTTGATTTCAAGCTCACTACTCAATATCTTGTTTCTTCCAATATATATATATTTTTTGTGTGTTTCAATTTTTATCAATAGTATTGGCTGAATTCTTAGTTCATGGTAGGTATAACCAATAATACTAATATTTGAGATAATGTGCATGAAAAATGAAAATAATTGAAAGTAAACTTCTTGTATTGTAATGAATATGTAGATATTAGATTAAAAATTTGGTATCAAGGTTGATTATAATTTAGAAATCACAAATATTTATGCATTATCAAAATTCAATTTAGTTGTACAACAACATAAATTAAAAAATCTAACTCAAACTAGAAATAGCTAAACCATAAGAAAAAAAATCAAATTATTCAAACATTATTTAATAAAGAACAAAGTTAATTTCTCAAAATTATAGTAGTACTAATATTTTAATTTGGCAAAAAATAAGAGGGTCAAATTGCGCCCCCCTAGAATCAAGGAAAAGTCAAATTTTCTTCGCCACTTGATTTCTTTGATACAATGGAAGTAATTTATCAAAGGAGTAATATTGTTTTTTTTTTTTCTTAATTAGGTTTTAATTATTTATTTCTTAGTTATAATATCAATTTCAATACTATTGAATCAAAATTTATCACTCTTTAAAGAAAGAAAGAAATTGCCTAACCAAACAAACACTTTATGGTTAGGGACTTGGAAACGAGAACTTGCATTTTAAATAATAAATAATGATGAAAAAAATGAAATTACCTAAAATAATATAATATACATTTTTATAAGGATACTCTTAATTTTGTATATATTTCCTAGAAAATTAGTTGATTAGTTCCAGATCTAAGAATGTATTTGGCTAGATTCCTTGAATGTGAACCTTCTGTGATCTTTAGCAACTTGCGAGAAAGATAAAGAGCATTAGGGGGCTAAGTCTTGTACTTGGCAAAAGCTCTCTAATGCTTAAGTTAGCAATGGAGTTCATTGTGGTTGTAAGGAAGATAAAGACTTCCTTGTAACCAGTAAGCTTTGAGTGAAAGAAGGAGGTGAGAGTATATAGAAATAGATACCTCAAATTGAAGGCGTGTCTTGCCTTTTATACTAGCCTACTGTAATGGCTTGCTGAGGAAAGAACGCACACTTCCCAAGGGCAATGATGGATTATCGAGTCCTTAGGGGTTGGTGTAAAGCTTTTACTGTCAGAGAAGGTATGTGTTTGGTACATACTAAGGACATTATCTCATGTGTAGAGCTTGGGTAGGTGCAGCTCTCCCTAATAGACACTACTTCTTATGGCGACCATCATTTAATGAAGGAGTGACAACTTCTACAGTAGTTCACCATATGATTCCCACCTCACCGGAGAAAAGGGTAGAGGGCGAGGAGCCACCTCGTCTGATGGGCTGTTGATCTTACTTGGGAGACTTTTCTTCTTAGGCTCGAACTAGAGGCCCATGTGAGAACCCTTTGATGAGTTGGGATTCAGCACGATTGGGCCTAATAAGATTTTGGACAAATTTATTCCTTATCAGAGGCCCCCCTGTCTCATCGAGGTAAGAGGTAATAGAGCCTTGGTGAAACACATCCTCATGTTCATTACCGTGGCGAGTGGGGTGCCTCATCAGAACAATTTGAGACTTGACCTCACCATTTCATCTTCATTTTTCATCTTTGTCGACCTTGGTTGCTTCTTTGAGAAGGTTTACACCAGCAACAAATCTTTTCATCTTCTGATAGTTAAGATGTGCATATTAAGTGAGGAGACAACTTCCAATGTCCTTGTGGACACGTGGCTCAATGACATCTAAGAAATTTGAAAACCACTTGAAACGGCGAAACTTATATGCTTTCGCCATTTCACAGTAGATTCGAATTTCAAAATTAATGATTTGGAGCGGTTTTTGAAAGTCTTAAGGTATAAATACCCTTCTTATTCATTTACTAGGGTTTTTTACCCTTATCTACACTCTCTAACTCTTACAGTTATTCATCTTCTATTCTTGAGAATTTCTTGTGTTTTTCTCTAAACTTTCTCCTTTTGCCTCAAACAATCTTTTCTTTGTTCACCAATGGCTCCCAAACAAGATTTCGCCGCTTTGATGGAGTTTATGGTTCAGTATTGCCATTCTGTAAGTCCCACCACAAAGATCAAAGATTTCAAAGGCTTCAAGAAGAATCTAGAGGGCAAGGATGAATTCGAGCTTTGCATTCTAGGATCGAATGAGAGGATCTTTGTGGCCCCTGGTGATGATGAAAATTTGGTAGAAATTCCTAAAGATGATAGGAATTATATCTTCTTCTATCATCAGATAGAGGCTGGGTTAAGATGGCCCCCTTCTCCATTTTTTGTGGAATTTTTCAATTACTTCCAAGTGAACCCGATGATGTTACATCTGAACACCATCAAAGACATTCATTATTTCGAGGTGATTTTCACTACCTTCAAGGTGACCCCAATTCCCAAAACATTCCAAGTCTTTTTCAAGCTGATCAAGTTATCGGAGGGAGGTTCCTGGAGCACTTCGGTGAAGCCAAGTCGTCGCCTTTACATAGGAAAGGACAACAAGATTGCAAACTAGAATAATAAGTTCAAAGTCATTATGAGAAAACGAGGACTAAACTTTGGGTTTCTTGGCCACTTGATGAACCTTGCTGATTGGCTTATTGATTTGTGTGATGAAGAGAAGGTCACCATTAAGACCATCACGCGTGGCAACTCACTCTATGACATAAAGAAGATGAGCATATGCTATCAGTTGAAGGACGCCCAAGGTATGATATCCTTCTTTTGTCAGATAAAAATGTGTCAGGGTGAGTTATGCCGACCCACTTATATTATGTTATCATTTTTACTTCTTTCAGTTGAATCCTGAATGTCTTTGTGCTATTGTTGCAGTGGAAGCCCTTATTGAGAACTATTAGAATGCTATAGACAAGCATACTAATGGTGTGAAAGCCAAGACTTTCAACTTGGATGCTCAGCTTCCAATCCTCGAGAATGTGACTGGCTTGTTGAGGGCTCTCGTTAGCAGGGACTGGGAACCTATTACTGAAGAGGTTCCTCCTAAGAGAATGAAGAAGTTAACTGGTCGTAAAATCCTACTCTGGGTATCAAGTTTAAGGAGACTATTGTTGGTAAGGCTAAAGGCAATTTGTCTCGTCTACCAACCTCTGAGAAAAGGAAAGAGACTTTAACAGAACTTGCCCAAACTAAATTTCTTCTGCCTCCTTCAACAACAGAAATAAGGCCCCCTTTGGTACTATATAATGAGGATGATAATGATAGTGAGACTATTTCTTTTCTCGCTCCTCATCATAAAATGCTTTCTCATACTCTTAACTCTATTTTGTTGACTTCTTTATAAGGCATTTTGGAAGTTCATCCACCTGCATTCAATGAAGGAGAGGTGGAGGTAACCGATGAGGTAGGGGTGAGTCTAGAGGCTCGAGATGAAGGGATTAGGAAAGCCCCTACCTCCATTTCTGTCGAGGACCCTTCCTCGCTTGTCATAGGTTAGTCTTCATCTTTTTCTATTTTCAGACTCGTTGGTGAAGTTTTCTTTTTGTAAACCCAGGTTTAATTGAACTTTGCATTGTGTGTTTTATCTTTGCAGAGGTTGCAGTTGTTGAAACTGCTGTAGATCCTAATGTGCACGCTGCTCTAACATCCACTGCTCCTGTTGTTCCGATAGCTTATGTTTCAGCAGTGACTACTGTTCTTCCTGCTTACGATTCTAGCATGGTAGAGATTGATTTTAAAAGTTACACCACTTCCTTTGGTGGCTCCTCTCATACTCCATCTACTGTAATTGCCATCGAAGATGCCCTCCCACTTCAGGTAAGGCCTCGTGCTGAGTATAAAATTGAGGTTGTTGCCCTTGCTCCTTCAGCCAAAAAGTTAAGGACAGAAGGCCCATCTAGTGGATCGAATGTTGAGGCTGTTATGAGAGAGGTCAATGACAGAGTTCCTTTTCATATCTCCAGCTTCATATACATAGGGCAAGGAAGTGAAACATGACTTGAGGCTGATTTATTGGATCAAAAGCCTCTTTCATCTGTGAAGGGGATACAATCAATTGGTCCTAGTTATGTAAGACGAGTAAATGCCACTCCTCCTAGAGCTCCTCGTCCTCCTACTGCATGACCTGAGTTGTTCACCTCTCGGGCAAAGTCCATCTTTAAGAAAGTGAGGAAAATTAACGGGCTTAAGGAAGCAGACAACTCCATTGAATATGAAAATGATTTTGCTATAGCCTTTCACCCTTTTCCTGAACCTTCTAATCAATTAAAGACTTCCACCTGGGACTTAGTGCATAAAGGTTATGATGTAAGTTCGTCTAAACTTTTTCTCTTTTTTGACTTATGAGGTGCATGTTATTGAAGTTGCACTTGTTATTTCTTTTCTTTTGTAGACTATGAGGACATATACCACCCTTCTAGAATGACTCTAAGCTTATGATGAATACTACACTGAGACTCGCAATACGACCTTAACTTATAGAGATATCATCAAAAATTTGGATGCCGAGTTGGGGTAAGTATATAAGCAATTGGACTAGCAGAAACAGAACCAGGTTCACTTGGAAGTGCTGGAGAATTTGCGAGTAGAAAATGCTAAACTTAGGTCGAGTAGTCTCACTTGGAAAGGGAAGTTTCAATGCTTTGAAGAATTTCGTGAAAAGGAATCTAAGGAGGTCGAGGCGACCATATCTTCGCCTTGCTAATCCTTGGAGGCCAAGTCCAAATAGTGCAATGAATGCCAGAGTTCTTTGAAGGAGACTGAGAAGATAGTGGAGGAATTGCAAACCAATGTGACCTGGTGCGAAGGGGAACATGATGATGTTGAGGAGATTCGTGATGAGCTTCAAACGTTGCAGGGTCAACTTGTATTCAAAGATGAAAAATTATCCTTTGCTTTAGTAAGAGTTAGAGTGGCTGAGCATCGTCGTGATCGAGCAGAGGAAGAGCGTAAAATGGCCATCACCAATTTCCTCAAATCTGACAGTTACCAAAGGCGGGTGCTCACTGAAGGAATGAACCAAACGTGCGAGTATTATAATCTGGCTCTTGATAATGCAACCAAGACATTCCCAAGGGCTCTGCCTCCTCCCCTTGATGAATCTAAATTTGCTATAAGTGAAGTCAGAGAGGGGAGTCAAACTCCAAGAGAACCAACCTTTGATACAATTTTTTCTAAGAAAAGGACTTCTAGAGTTTCGGGTTCGTCAATTCCCTCTTCAACAACACCAACTGTGATGAATCCTCCACCTGCTCCACCTTCAATTCCTCCTGCTTCTACTTCGGCGTCGGCCCCTTCCTCGTCTTTAACTGCTCTGCCTTTGGTTATTCTTGACTCAACCTCCAGCGAGCCTGCTCAGGAGTCTTAGAGCTAATTTAATTTATCTTTTGTTGTGTTTATTTTGTTATTGAACTTTTATGATTTAAATAACTTAATTTGCATGTTGAAAGTCTTCAAGTACTTGCCTTTTTATAGACTTCCTTAACTTCTTTTAGGGATCTTCTCTTCTCCCCTTTAGAGAGGGAACTTTTTCCCTTGGTGTAAGGTTATGCTTGTTCTGTCAAGCTTGTTTAGTTTTTGCTTTTTTTTTTACTGTCTTTTGTCTGTTTTTTTTATCAAGCTGGGCCTTTAGATTTTTTCTTCAACATATAGGTCTTCATCTTATCTTTTTTTGCACATATGAGACTCGTTTTTTGAATGCTCTGCTTTTAGCGAAGTCCTTTTGCCTAGAGTTCACTAAGTCTTAAGTGTCTGCCAAACCAAGGCTTCGTGCCTCATTTTGAAGAGGTCATTTTGCCTTATTTTAATAAGGTTTTATGTGTCTGTCGAACTAGGGCTTTGTGCCTCATTTTGACGAGGTCCTTTTGCCTTTTTTTTACAAGATCTTATGTGCCTGTCGAACCAAGACTTTGTGCCTCGTTTTGACAAGGTTCTTTTGCCTATTGGAGTAGGGCTTTGTGCCTCGTTTTGACGAAGGCATTTGCCTGTCAGAGTAGGGATTTGTGACCCATTTTAACAATGGCTTTTGCCTATTGGAGTAGGACTTTGGTGCCTCATTTTGATGAGGGCTTTTGCCTATCGAAGTAGGGTTTTAGTGCCTCGATTTGATAAGGGCTTTTGCCTATCAGAGTAGGGCTTGACACACAGTAATTTGATGAAGTAGAAATCTTTCTTTCTTTTATTAATTTCTTCATTGATAATACATTTTGAGGTGTTGAATATTCCAAGTGTGGAAAATTTCAATATCTTCCATTGTTACAAGTTTGTAAGTTATCAAACCAATGACCTTTTGAACTCTAAACGGGCCTTCCAAGATTGGGGCGAGCTTTCCAGTTCCCTCTCATTTCCCAGTGGCTTCAAGGTATCTCAGCACTAAGTCCCTTTCAGCAAATACTCGGCATTTGACTTTCTTATTGAAATATTTGGCTGCTTTATATTTGTAAACAACCATTCAAATGCTTTCTTGATCTCATAATTTTTGAGGAGGTCTAAGTCTATTCTTTTTGCTTGCTCATTCTCTTCATCTCCACAAAAGGTAACTCTTCCACTTGGCATGCCTACGTCAATAGGAATGATTGCTTCTGTTCTATAGGTCATGCTAAATGGAGTTTCTCCGGTTGGATCCCTAGGAGTTGTCTTGTAAGCCTATAGGACATGATATAGCTCGTCTGCCCAGCTTCGTCCGTATCCATCTAGTCTTCTCTTTAGGCCTTCTAAGATTGTTTGATTAGTCACCTTAGCTTGGCCATTAGTTTATGGATGGGCTACAAATAAGAAGTGTTGATGTATGTTGAGGCCTATACAGAAGGCTCTTATCTTTGCATTATCGAACTGCTTCCCCTTGTCGTTGACAAGCTGGTAGGGGATGCCAAACCTGCAAATTACATTTTTCCACAAAAATCTAATTACTTTTTCGACGGTGTTAGTGGCAAGTGGCTTGGCTTCGACCAATCTTGTGAAGTACTCTACTGCAACAAGAAGAAACTTTCTCTGTCCTGTGGCTATTGGGAAAGGCTCGAGGATGTCCATCCCCCATTTTGCAAAAAGCCAAGGGCTGTGGATTGGCATTTGCTCTGTAGATGGAATGTGTTTATCACTGCCAAACTTTTAACATTAAGGGCATTTTTTGACCATCTTCACAACATCTTCTTTCATGCATGGCCAATAATACCCTTGTCTGATTACTTTGGCAGCTAAGACTTTTCCCCCAATATGCATTGTACAAGACCCCTTATGGATCTCCTTCAGGACATACTCAGCTTCATTTGGTCTTAAACACTTTAGCTAAGGTAAAGAGTAGGCTTACTTGTATAGGACCCCATCATGTAAAGAGAAGTGACCACTTTCGTGTTTGATTTTCTTTGCTTCTTTCTCATCAAAAGGCAACTCATTCTTTTCTAAGTATGCTCTAATGGGATCCATACAACATGGCTCTTCATCTATCTCCATCGCATGTTCTTCTTCCTGCATGCTTGAAAAAGCTAAGGACTCCATGAAGATCTTTCTTAGCAGTTTGACAAGATGTGAAGCTGCGAGCTTGCTAAGGCTGTCTGCTTGGCAATTGTCTATTCGAGAAATCTTGCAGAATTATATGTCTACACCTATGTCTTTCATTCTTTGGATGACAGACTTTGCCTTGCTTAGATATTTAGCCATGCTATCTTCCTTCGCTTCAAACTCCCCTTTTATCTAACCTACTACCAGTTGAGAGTCGTTGTGTACTTTGAGGGTTTCAAGCCGAAGACAATCAGCGAAGAGTAATCCTTATAGCATGGCCTCATACTCGGTGACATTATTGGTGGATGCAAATTCCAACCTCAAGGCATATTCTAGCAAGAATCCATCTGCCTTTTTCAGCACAATCCCAGCTCCACTACCTTTCATACCACTCGCCTGATCAACATATAACTCCCAAGTTAGACTATTATCGAGTGTTGAGGATTATGTTTTCGGCTAGTCTTCGCCTTCAGAAGTTGCATCTTAAGCTTTAGAGTCATAACTAAATGAGCACTCAGAGATGAAATCAGCCAAAGCTTGTGCTTTTATTGTAGATCTTGGCATATATTGCAGTCCATATTGGCCTAATTCAATTGACCAGCATAGCATTCTCCCTGATGTCTCAGGTTTATGTAATACCTTCTGAAATGGTTGATCCGTCACCACTACTCCCTGGTGAGCTTGTAAGTAAACCTTGTACTTCTGAGCATATAGGAGTAGTGCATAAGCGATATTTTCTAGGGGAAGGTAGTTCAACTCAGCCCCTTGTAAGACTTTGTTGAAATAATAGATAGGTTTTTGAGTAGTGCCTTCTTCTCTGATTAGCACAGAACTTGTGGCTTGATCTAAGGAAGATAAATAAATCAAGACCTATTCCCCCTGCAAAGGCCTACTCAAAATTTGTTCTGAACCAAAAAAAGCCTTGAGCTCATCAAAGCTTATTGGCATTCGGCTATCCAGTCAAAAGTCTCTGCTTTCCTCAACTTCTTGAAAAATGGCAAGTATTTTTTAGCATATTTGGACATAAATCTATTGAGTGCAGCTATTTGCCCGCTTAGCCTCTGAACTTCTTTTGTATTGCGAAGAGATGCCATATCCAGTATGGCTTTCACTTTACCTAAGTTGGGCTCAATGCTTCACTCGTTCACCATACATTTAAGGAACTTGCCCCCTTGAATTAGGGGTGACCAAAACCAAACCAGAATCGCTAAACCAGACCAGAATCGGCCAAATAAAATCGAAACCAAAACTATTTTTTGGTTGTGGTTTCGGTTTGTAACTGAAACCATAAGGAGCTTGGTTTTAGTTTCGATTTCTATTAAAAACCGAACCAAAAACCAAAACCACCGGTTTCAAACCGAAACCGACGATTCAGTTAAACCAGTCATACAATTATATTTTAATAAATTAACGTAAATATTAAGTGCAAGCTTTTTTTAATATACAATTATATTTTAATAAATTTCATTATTTATTAAAATTTTATGTTAAATTATTTCATTATGTTATATTAATTTTTTAATCAAAATTA
>CATKHJ011321225.1:0-42458 GCA_949750685.1 Vernicia montana
AATTAGACTAGAGACTGATAGAAAGTGAAATTAAACTAAATTTTGTTGGCACATGACATGAATAAAGGGGAAAACTCTCTGTACTTTGTAGAGAGAGTCTATCTCTCATAGTTTCCATTTAAAATAAATATAATAAATTAATAAAAACAAAAACAAAGAGGTAGTGTAGGAGATGATTGCTCTGCTATGCTTTTTTGGCTACTTTCATACTTCCATTATAAAAGAGCACTTATATATATATATACTCATATCAACAACCTCAAATATTAGAACTTTTTTGTTAGGCTTCTACTGTTCTACATATATACTGTTTATATATATATATCCAACATGTACAAATTTAACTTGTTAACAAACTTGAAATTTTTTAATGAATTGAATCCTTGATCTAAAATAATTATGTTAGAAAATTGCCTACAAGGTATTGTATTTTAATTATAGTTCAAATTAATATGAGATCTTATTACAAACTTGAAAATGTTTATTGGTATATATTAGGTATTGTATCTTAAAAGCTAATTGACAAACAACAGAAAAAACAACAATAATGGTGAACATATATGTTAGAAGTTAGAACATCAACATCAAAAGGCAAGAAATTTCATAAAACAACAAATTTTTTGTATTGATTAGTAAAGTTTTTGTCTTATTTTCAATAGAGGGAGCAGAGAGAAAAGGAAAATGCGTTCTTCCTGGAAGTATACTGCAACTTATAAAATATGTGGTGTATATATGCGGTGATTTATTTATAGTCTATATATATATATATATATATATATATATATATATATATATATATATATATATATATATATATATATATATATATGGCCTAGTATATAATACATACTACAGCACTCCTTTTTAATAATTACTGCAATAAATATTAGAATTAGCAGCAAACTTTTTGTTGCTAAAAATATAAAATTATTACTATAAATTTATGGCAATAAAAATAAATTGTTGTATCATACTGTTAAAAAAATTAATATTGTAGGCATTTTGCAACAAAAGTTACTTTATTGTCAAAATATTATCAATGGAAATAATAATTTTTGTAAAAAACTTATGTAATTTATAATTGTTAAATATATAATTGTGTGAAAACTTCAAGTCTGGCTAATTAATGAATAATTTTTCTCCTCAAATTCTCAAAAAGAAAATTAAAAATATTAAAAAAAACCTTTTTTTATATGTCAGTATTTTGATAGCAACTTTTCATATATATATATATATATATATATATATATATATTAGCATAAATTTAGTAGCAATTTAGCAACAAAATGACTTTACTACTAAAAATTTTATTATTAATTCTGCTATTTGTTATATAGTTTTTTAGCAAAAATTTAGCATCATATAGTTGATGCTATATTTATTCAATATATTCAGGCATCGTTTAGTATGATATATTTTAAATATATCAATTTGATTCAAATTTATAAAATTAAAAACTTGTATTTCATATAAATTTTTAAATTTTTCATTTTTTAAGATTTTTGAGTATGATAAATTTTAATAAATTCATAAAATGTAATTCAATTTTTCAAATAAAATAAAAAATTGAATTTCAATCTATAAATTTAAAAAAAAATATCATTAAAATCCATCAAAACAAATGAAATCTCGGTGTATTGCATTGCATATAATTATCGCATGAATTTCCCACTTTTATATGGGATTTTTTAAAATTTTGCTTTAAATGACTAAAACTTTATATTAATATATATGACAAAAAGTAATGATTATTGAATAATTTCTCAGATACTGCCTAACTACAGACTAACATAGTCTAAGTCTAGGGTATATTCCTTCCAATTATGTTATTTAGAGACCAGTACTGATATAATTCTTTTTATTTTACAAAAGTCTTAATTCTAGGCATTTTCTATTATTTATTCCCCTAATCTCTAAATTAGAATTCAACATTTGAACTATATGAAGCTATTTAATTTAGGATTATATTTATAAATAATGGGAATTTTTTTTCCTATTTCCTTTTCATCCTTAATTCAATTATCATGACAATGACAAGGAGGTGGCGTTAATTAGAAATTTAGAATCTACTATGTGTTTTTTTAAAAAAATAATTAAAAAGAAAATTAATACACATATATATATATTTATTTAAAAAGAAAGTTCATTCTTTTGTTTGTGTCTGCTTTCAACAACTACTTGTGTTCTAAAATTCCCTAAAAAGTACCAAAAAATAGTGAAAAAGGGAATGAATGTATATAAAATGGTGAAAGGGGGATGGATCCATGCTTTAATAATGGAAAATTAGAATTATAAATTAGGTTAATATGCATTCCCAACACAAAAACAATTGATAATAATAAATAAAATTCTTTATCGTCCTATAATATTCTATAATATTGGTCAAGCTGTCTTTGTTTTTATTCAATCTGATGTTTACATTAAATTTAATTGCATCATTTATTAATGCAAGTGAATTTTATTAATAAATTATTTTAAAAAATAATAATTTCTCAACACATGTTAAGAAAATAATTTTCTAACTTAAATGTTGAATTGATTACATTGTAATATGTTAGTAAAGTCTAGCACATGTTATAAAATTATTTGAAAAAATAATTTTATGATTTACACGAATAGTTAAATTTAATTACGTTGTATATTAATCATTCAAAAAAAATTACATTATATATTAATGTTAATAAAGTTTAGTACATATTAAAAAAAATTATTTTTTAAAAATTAAAATGTACGCACTCAATCTAATTGCATCATATATCAATGTTAACAGAGTCTAACACGTATTAAAAATGATTTTAAAAAAATAATTTTCTAATCTACACATTATTATTATTATTATTATTATTATTGTTATTATTATATACTAAAACGCATATTGAGTCACTGTTGGAACGGTGAACAGTGACTCAGCACGCGTTAAATGGGCTTTTGTTACTCACATTGATCTCATTCCCTGTTCTATTTCGTTTGACCATTTTGTTACGCTGTTTTAGTATTATGTATTACTGTTTTCTTCTTATATCGGTGGCTATAATTTTATGTCCAATCCCATCCTTGAATTGATAAAATTCTGTCAAATATGCCAATTCATTTTTTTTTTTTTTTAAATAAATATTATAAAATATTTTTCACTTTAAATATAAATACATTATGAGTATTTATCACTTATAACATTTGAATTTTCTAATTTATTTATATAAGAAAATAAAAAAAAATAAGTAAATCAAAATATGAAATAATAACATATAATATTAAAAACAAATGTTATATCCTAATATTTCATAAATTTAAGTATATAAACTAATTGTACATCAATTAAATTATAATTTCATAAAAAATGAAAAAAGTAAAAAATATAAGTATATAAATCAATTGGCACATTGAAATTTCTAATTTATTTATCAAAAAAATAAGTAAATCAATCGGTTCGGTTAATTTAGTAAATTAAACTTCATAATCGAATCAAAAATAAAAAATTATATTTTTTTATACTTGAATCGAACCGATCATTTTATTTAACCAAACTGACTTAACCGAATTACATCAGTTCGATTCAATTAATCAATTTTTATCAATTAATATTTACCCCTACCTAGAACAATCACTTTTCAAGTTTTTATTTTTATTTTTTTAACTTTTAAATGAGTCATATAAGTTTAATTATCTTAAAAATAATTTAAAATGAACGTGTTATTTTACTGTTTAACTTTATTTTTAATAGATTATTTTTTTACCTACTTAAAAATATTTTCATTTCACTAATCTATTTTGAATTTCAATATATTTATTTGTTTTTCTATCAGATACTACCACTTCTTATATTTCTCTTTACTCATATCATTTTGAAGTAAATTTATAATTTTTTTCTCTTCAAAAAAATTTAACAGCCAATAATAAATATTTCTACTTCTTCTTTTGTATTCAAATTACTAATTTCAATTATCTTTTCTAATTTTTTCCTTTTTAGTTGAAGCAATAAAATAAAAAAATTAGTCTTTTGATAATTCATTTGAACAATAGGTTCTCGAATCAATTTAAAAAATGTCTTAATACATTAGATATATCTTAATATAAATATTTTTATAATATGTAAATATTAAAATTTTAATACCATGTACATTTATATGTATAATATCATCTTTTATATACTAATTTATTAATATATTAGTTTTTTCTTATTTGAAATAATATAAAATGTCATAAATCGCAGCGAAGCGTAGATTTATTTGCTTGTTCAATCTAATTGTGTCGTGTTAATATTATTGAAATCTAATGCATGCAAAGACAAGCCAGGATCTATTTATTGGGGACAAAAATAAGTTATTAAAACATTAAGTATTTATAATTTATAATTTAACATTCAAAATAAAAGTTTATTGATACAAAAGAATAGTCTAATTCAATAAAAAAATATATATATATAAGGTGGCCCCCCTTTGCCTTCGTCCATGAATGCATGTTATAATTTATTTCAGAAAATAATTTCCCGACTTACACATAAATCTAATTATATCAAATATTAATATATTTTTTAGCATATCTTAATGTTATTGAAGTCCAACACGTGTTAAGAAATTATTTAAGAAAATAATTTTCTTATCATTAAGTAAATATAATTACTTCATATATTATTATTATTATTATTAATATAGTGGGTGTTTGGTTTAACCATTAGAAGCTAGTTGATAATTTTTTTTTGCTCTTAACAGTTAATTCAACATGTTTGATAAATTAATACAATCAGCAGCACCAAAAACTTCATTTTGATGTTTTTTCTTATTAGTTGATAGTTGATCATATATTTTATTATACTCTGATAAAAAAAGTATTATTATTAAAATTATTTTTCTAATATTAATTTTTTATATGATATTTTAATTTATATTTTTTAAATATTTAAAATAATTATTTTATTCATTTTTGAAAAAATATACAAATATATATTAAAAAATTAAGTATATTATAATTTTTAATTAATAATTTTATTTTCATAAGATATTAAAATTGAAAATAATATATATATAAATAATTGTACCGTTAGTCATTTTACATCTCATCAATAACATCTATAAAATTTTTACCAAACGGATAATATTATGTAAATTAGTCGTTATCAACTATCACTGTAAGTAACTAAATCAAACATATTTATTGATGTTAATAAAATCTAACACATGTTAAGAAATTATTTATGAAAAGCAATTTTCAAACATAGAAGTTAAATTTAATTGCATGATATATTGATGTGAGTGAAATCTAAAACGTATTACAAAAAGATTGTAGAGAAAAAATTCTATAAAAATTTAGATTTTTAAGTTAGAGTCTTAATTTAAGAAATTAAGACTTATATTTACAAAAATATAAGATTTATCCAAATTTAAGGATGAATCTCATATTTTTATGAATGAAACTGTGTTGAATAAAACACAGGGATTGGGATGTGCATGTCAATCTGGTAAGCCATGAGCCATCTCTTCAAAAAAATAATTAAAAGTTAAAATGAACCAGGTGCACCTCACCCTCTGGATGAAGCCAGTTTTTCTTTGTTTTTGTACTGTCATTGACGCGTTTTCTTTCGGATTCAACACCTAAAAATGTGATTGGGGGAATGCATTATTTGCAATTGCAGCCGCTAAATCCAGAGAGAGAGAGAGAAATAAATATTATTTTAATATTTGTGTTTATGTGTATATACATTAAAAAAAAAAATTATTGTATCTTTTTTTTTTTTTTTTTGAAATAAATAGCTGTTGTATCTATTATTATAAGATTTTTGTAATGTGATAAAATCTTATAATTATTTTATTTTTTTCCAATGACAAATATAATATAATCCTGCAATTTAAATCAAATAAAAGCTCAATGCTTAGAAAAGTAAAAGAATAAAAGATCTGAAAATTGAAAAAAATTGGAAAATAGATGATGTCAAATTTCAGATCATCAATCATTTCAAATAAGTAATTCAAAAAGTAATTGAATTTTGAATTTTATTTGATAGGGTTGAATTGAATTTCACAACAAAAAATGTTACAAAGAAAGTTCAAACTAAACCAAATCCTAAAAAGTGTCAGTAAAGAATAGCTTAATTGCCATCAGGCCTGCGGCCTCGTGGTAAATGTGCCTTAAGCCACATAGCAGGGACTCTCCTACTAACTTCCCCCTCCCTTCTAACATATTAACACTTATATCTCTTTAAGAAAAAAAAAACAAAAAAGAATAACTTAATTTGCTCCCTTGACGAGAAACATGAATTCGACATTTTACTCGCCATTCCAAAGGTCAAAAATTACTAGTAACAGACCCAGTCACCATGACAATAACTCCTAAAGAACTTTCAAAAACCTAGCAGCCGACCATGTGCTTTTATTTGTCATTTCAAAAGAAATAAAGAATGCAGAATTATAATGCCTGTTACAGCTTAGTCCTGTTTTTGTACCATATCATAAGTTGTCTGCCTCTGCATACACCTTCACCATGCGTTCAAAGTTGCGTGTTTCAGTTCATTATTATATTAAAAAATGTATCTAATATTTGCAATCAAACTGACGTACTGAACCCAGAATAAAAGTGTAATACATATTGCATACTTATCCATGTAAGTTTCCTTTGATAATATGCTCCAAATAATTATCAAAACTGAAGAAACCATTGAGAATTTTAGCTTGACTAAAAATTTTGCCACCCAGGAAAAAAAAAAAAAAAAAAAGAGGCTAAACATGCAACAGCACAAAAAAACAAGGAACTTGCTTAATAATGGAATGCCAAAACCTCAACTTTGCACCGGATGGCAAAGAAACTGATAAACATAACTCTTCCTACTACCTGCACAGAGACATTATAACCAATACTACACAACAAAAGCAGAAATATATCACAGCTGCAGGGTTAAGGTACCTAGATAATCCAGTGGCCAAAAAAAGAAAGCTGACAAACAAAAGATGTCCAAAAAAAAAAAAAGGCCATATATATCTACACC
The DNA here is from genome assembly GCA_949750685.1 of Vernicia montana. NCBI lineage: Eukaryota > Viridiplantae > Streptophyta > Magnoliopsida > Malpighiales > Euphorbiaceae > Vernicia > Vernicia montana. The sequence continues at coordinate 6,977 of CATKHJ011321225.1, forward strand.
ATATGCCTCATGCACTTCTACAACACATCCAGTGCCTGATTGCAAATGCCTGCAGAGTGGCCATGTGACTTTGCACCAGAAAGGACCGGTATGTGTAATTGCCATGGGCAAAAAAACTGTACTTCGCACACCCTTGTAACTAGAAATGGTTATGAACTGCTGCACCAAAAAGGCTCACTTCTGGTTTCAAATTCCTAATGTTTTTCTCAGTTTCTTCTAGCTCTTTTTAGGAAGGTTGCAGATTGCTCAAAAGAAGCACTAGAAATCCTCGAGGGGAAAAATTTCTATATCATATATTACTTGGAGATTGTTATCTGCCCAATTTGACCATCAATCACATGAGAACCATCACAAGGATAAACAAGAGATTCTTCATTAGCTAATAAACACTATACATCAAAACAATATGACAGAAAAACAGCTTTTAACAGTCGCTCTGTATTCAGAACAGCATGCCAGTTTTTTAATGCGTCAGCATATCAAAATGAATAAACTAACCCAAAAAGAATGCCATCTAAATGATGTTAACTGACATCCATTAAGATGTGGCCACTGGTAGACTGCAACCCTAATGAGAGCATCAACCAGTTTGCTACTTGATTTAATGCATCAGCATATCAAAATGAATAAACTAACCCAAAAAGAATGCCATCCAAATGATGTTAACTGACATCCATTAAGATGTGGCCACTGGTAGACTGCAACCCTAATGAGAGCATCAACCAGTTTGCTACTTGATTCAATTATGGAAGGCCAGAAGGTTGGAGGAAAATCAAATAAACATGATAAGTAACAAAAGAATGTCCTCCACTTCTTTCATCATTTGCGTTCCCTCCAAGTATACAAATAGATAGATAGATTTTCTTCTCAGACACAAGAAACCACATCTAAGACATGCACACCTTTGATTAATGAGTCGCTTTCCCAAAGAAGTGTTCAATCTGCAAATTGCTTGCTTTGGCTCCATACTTGCACCTCTTTGCAGCTGCAGAATTTTCCTTACTACCCTGCATAAAGATCATGGATGGAACGCACAATCAGCCTAGTAACTATGGACAGTAATACACAGAAATGGCATCTAAAATCGAACTTACATGGGCAACATAAAAATGCTAGCAAGAGAACCACAAATCCAAGTATAATGGATACACGGTTTATAACAACCTTAATTTTCTCCATTAGCAAAATGATCTGAAAACTCTCCAACACACTACAGAAAGGATGAAATATAAAATATGCCCAAGAGCAAAAGTGACCACCAGATTTAATTCTCAATATCAACCAAAAAGCAATAGCAAACACTATCAGGAGAGCAACTAATGCACCAATGACAGAAACAGGTTACAACTCGCAAACAAAGGATGTTTCAAACTAAATGTGTTGGATGGAAAATGAGTTTGTGCACCCACCAATGAGGATTGATTCAGGGACCTCAAAACTTTAATTCTACCACCTCTCCCATCAGATCCAACTGCAATTAAATTACCACTGCTTGTGCTTGTTCCTTTCAAGGCCACTGATCCCTTATTTTGGCCACGCTTGCACCATTTCCCCAAATACCGGTTTGTTCCATCAGGACCCAGCAATCCACTTGAAAAACATATTTCCCCTGCAGATATTTAAGTTACAATGAATGCAATGATGTTAGGATCTGAGCAAGTATTCCTTCAAAGCAAAATATATGTTGAGGGCAAATTAGGTGCCCTGTGCCCAACTAGCAAATATGAATTAATTTTACAAAGCATATGGTTTAATCTATGTCTGAAAACCAATTACATCAAATTCAAATTGCAACAAAAGTAAACTACCTGGCTTCGAAAATGGAACTGGGGATGGAGATTCTTTCTTAATGTTGAGCATAGGTTGATCATGTTGTGCATCATTAAGAATTAAAGTAACTTCCTCATCAGCAGCAACCAAAGTGTCGCCTTTATTGCTATTGATGCAAGCTCTTAAACCAAAAATCCCACCTGGGTTTGCTAGTCCATTCACTTTGGCTTTGCTGTTGATGCTAGAAACTGTTTCTGACTTTGCAAGAGTAGATTTTACATCTTCACTGATTGGATTCTTCGAATCAGTATCTGAAAGTACATGAAGTGCAGGAAATTCTGAAGCAGCTTCATCTATTATATAGCAAGTACTTCTCTCATTAACAACCATAGCACTTGTCCATTCTTTGGTGGAATTGGCACCCACATCATTAATGACATTGAAATTTCCTTGATCAAAGTTCAAGTTTTCAGTTCGATCCAATTTGACCACAGATTTAGAATGTTTTTCCTTCTGATCTTGTGGGGAAAAATGACTGGTGGAAAAAGCATTTGAATCAAAGTTGGGGCTATTTGTGGTAACTTCTTTACATCGAATCTTCTTTGAGGCTTTTAAAGCCCTCAAAGCTTCATTATCTTTCACTTCAACTATCATCTCTAGTTCTTGGACCTTTGTCTGATGATGACCACAAAGCAAATTACTATTTTAGCCAAATTAGAAATAACTTCCATGCCATAAGGAGGAAAAAAGACTCATTCTGAAATGAGATTTTCTTGGAGAATCTTAAACAAAGTCCTCATATATTTACCTTCAATTTAGTTATCTTTTCTTTTGCCTTCTCAAGTTTTTTACAAGAACGTGCCTCACCCCTTCCAAGTTGATTGCACTTGGCCATCAATTCTTTGTAACTCCTGCAAAAGAATTGTGCATCTATGAACTATATGAAAATCAAATCTAATAGAATAAAACATATGCCAAAAGAAACATCAGTGAAAGAATCAAAAGGGTGAATCCTGCAATATTGCAGCAAAAGCAACTATCATGAAGTGGTAGCAACAAACACTACTGATCTAGTGATAGATATCAAGTAAAAGTTAAGTTTCTGCTGTCAGCTTCAAATTCAAAATGATTAAACCTAAAGATTCAATCATTTTCGCGCTTGGCAATAAACCAATAAAATTCATTTAAAAAGCAAAAATTCAAAACAATTTCCTGCTCCCGTGCATGCATTTAATTATAAGCAGACAAATAGGCAACTTACTTATTACGAATGACCAAGGACTTCCTTAGAATGTCTATGGTATCTTTGTAGTTGGCCTCATTACCAAAAGATGCAAGCTTTAAGATTTCATCCTCCTCCAGGTTCAGATCCGACACCCTGGATTATAAACCATATGATGATATTAGTAACAAGAGTTCATAATAAGAATCTGATGGAGCAAACACAAGTTCACTAACAGTTTCAGTGCTGCTAGCTCTTTGGCCAAGGCCATATTCCTGTCTTGGAGCCTCAAGCACTCCAACTTCAGAGTATCAAGCTCCTATAATTCAATTGACCAAATATCATTTTAAGTTTCTATGACTCAATTAATGCCACAAATTATGAAACAACTACACAGACAATAATACACCTCAGATTTTGAATGCAGCAGCCGTTGAGTTGAAGTTTTTTGTTCAATTGCATCATTCTTCAATGTTGTTTCTTTCGTCAACTGATCCTTGCAGAGAGACAACTGGAAAAAGAATTCCCTCATTGCCACAAAAAAAAAAAAAAAAAAATCATTGAAACAAACCATGCATTTTGTCTTTGATATTTTGTTATAAAGCTGTTTACATTAATTAAAAACAGAAGATCACAACTAGTAGTGTTTTATATATACTCAAATCCAACTAAGCCAATTGTTTGTATTAGACTATTATTTGCAGTTCAACAGGTGATTTGTCTTAAGATTTAATTCCATTTCAAGGAAGTAAAATAAAAGCTGAATCCCAATTCATTTCTGTTTCACATAGGTGTAAATATGACATAAATAAAGGTTTAAATGTTAGCTTTCCTCACAATTCTAACTTTCTCAGCAACAAACAAAGGGATAAGTGTTAACAAACTATAGTTAGCCTTCAGTTAATAACAAATGGGGGAAGACAAAAGGGATAAGTGTTGTGTTTGGTCAAATATAGTTGAATGAATAATTGAAAATTCATCATCATTCATGCCAAATAGCCATGTAACTTTTCCATTGAGGATCTTCAATCTAGTTTACACCTGATTTAGTCTGAGCAGATGTTAATTGATAATTTTTCCTTTCCCCTTTAATTTATTTTTCTTTTTCCTTTTCAATTTCTTTCTCCTACATCTTCGCAAATTAAAAATTACCTCCTCATATAGCAATTTGATTTCCTTGCCTTGACACTCCAAATTTGAAGTGAGACCGGACACCTTCACCTCCAATCTCCTCACTTCTCCACGCAACAGCTCAGGATCCTCCCTGCAATCAATCACTTTCTGAGACACAAAAGGTTCATTTTGATCCCCCACTGATTGGAAATAAAGCCGTGTGACATTGCTTCCTGTGCAGCTCTGCTTACACACTGGACAACTGCACTTCTTTGAGTTCGAACAGTACTCGAACCATTGCTGCAAGCTAGGGTTTCAAAAACAAGTCACATCAATCTTAACACATATGTTTATACAAAAACGTGAGAATAAATATAAATGTAATGCAAGTACCAGAGTTCATGGAAGACATGGCCACAGATGGAGATGGCTTGGAGATCTTCGACGATGGGCTTGAGATCTTCATAACAGATAGAGCAGATTGTCTTGGCAAAGGAGTTAGTATTATTGACCATGCTTCGTTATGTCTCCGTTTCTTGTTTGCTCGCTGTCGTTTTGGTCTCTGATCTCTCCGTCTGTCACTCCATTTTTCATCTGGAAAAATGGAGCGAATTTGAAACTCTGAAAATTGTTAGAGCGGGAATAAGAGGGAAAACCTCGAAATCCAGTTAAATTACTCCGTCACGCCACGTGTTATATTCCGCGTGCAGGTCACGTGATAAATATTGTATGTAAATATACTATTTAATTTGAACACGAATGCCCGAAATCGTGAAATGTCACCATCCTGAGTCCTTACCTCGCCGGTAATCTGCATAACCATCGAGGGGAAAGCAGCTTCAATCCCAATTCTGTACGCAACGGCTTGAACAAGTCTCAAACTCCGTCCAAATGACTCCAATTATTTCAAAAATTGGTCGAATCTCAGGCTCAGGAATTGCATCGTCCACGTTTTTTTTCCGATTGTCGGAGAGGAGCGGCGTTAAGTCGCCGTTGTGATGGTTATTAATTGGGTGACGATATTTGAAAGGGATTTAGATCGTATCCTGCAAAATGAGGGTGGTTTTGATGATTTTCCGTTGATCGCTTTGGAAAGCATAGAAATTAAATAGGCCTGGTACAACCTCGGCCCAGCCCATTGCATATGTCTAGTTGGACCGAGCCTGCATCGGACCCGCCTAGATACTAGATACTAGATAGTGAATAGTGATCTTTACTGGAACTCGTTTGATTCTTCACTAAATAAAATAGATATGATTAATTAAATTAAATTAATTATAAATAAAGTATAATCTAAAAACATTTCTAATCGTCTAGATAAAAAATAATTTATATTTTATTTGCATATAAAATTTTTATTTTATAAATATAAAAAATATCTATTTTATTTCATGTCATAAATCATTTCCTATTGAATTATATCCCACCATAACCTAATTTTTTAAGATGATATCCCACTATCATCACTTGCCAATAACCTATTATTTTTCCATTTGTTGATAAAACACCATTTACAAAAAAAAATATTTTTCCATTTGTTGATTTTTTTTAATCCAACATCAAATATATAATGGAGAAACTATTGTTTTTCTTTGTTAATGGTGAAATACATCTAGATTAGGATATTGACATACTTAAAATAAATATTGTAATAAAAAAATTTATCATTTTCATCACCGCTATTTTTGAGATCTAATAAAGTGATTGTTAAGGAAATAATATTTCTTGAGTAAAATTTTATATTGGATATTAATAATATGATAATTATATAATATGTTTAAAGGTAATTTCATTTATTTTAATACAATTTGATATTTTATCATCTATTTTAAATTGCATGCTATGTTTTTTGTTAAAAAAAAAAGTAATATATTTTTATGTAAATTCAATATTACAAAATTAATTGTTTATAAAATTAAAATTATGGTAAGTTTATGTTGATATATCTTAGGTAATAGGTATAAAATATTTTGTAATGTCTGCATCATACCTCAAAATTTTTTTTTTTATGAGGCTTGTGAAAAGTCTCGAATTAATGGTATTCGTTTAACTTCAGATGCTCCCAAAGTTTTGCATTTGTTTTTCATTAATGATAGTCTGGTTTTTACGAAGACTAATCCAAATGAGGCTCTTGAGTTGAAAAGAATTTTGCGACTTTATGAAGCAACTTTAGGTCAGTTAGTGAATCCTGCTAAATTTAGTACTTTTTTTGCTTCCTCAATCTCTCAAAGAAAAAGGGATGGTTATATTACAACTTTGAGTGTTGGTGATTATGCTTTTTTGGGTTCTTATTTGGCTCTCCCTTTATTTGTTGTGCATTTAAAAAAGACTATTTTTAGTTTTTTGCGGGACAGGTTTCGTAAGAAATTATAGTCATAAAAGGGGCGTATTTTGTCAATGGGGGGTCGTGAAGTTATGATCAAATTGGTTGTACAAGCACTTCCCGCATTTACTATAAATGTGTTTCAGATCCTTCTTTATATTGATGATGAGTTACAAATAATTATGAACTCGTTTTGGTGGGGTGACATTGGTGGGGGGCAGGGAATGATTCATTGGGCTATTTGGGATAAATTGTGTGTAGCAAAGGAAAATGGTGGGTTGGGGTTTCGCAATTTGAGGGAATTTAACGTTGTGATGCTTGCAAAATAATGTTGGCGCCTTTTATCTAATGAAAATACGCTAACATATAGGGTATTCAAAGTCATATACTGTCTTAATTCTAGTATTTTACAAGCACTTGAGTCTCGGTTTCCTAGCTATTGTTGGCGAAGTATTTTTGCAGTTATTCATTTATTGTTAAAGGGTCTGGTTTGGTGTGTGGGTGATGGGGTGAGCATTTATATTTGGGAAGACCATTGGATGCCAATGCCATCATCATTTAGTGTTGTGACACCTCGACTAAGCTCTTGTCCTGTTTCTATGGTGGCTGATTTGATGTTGGACCGGAATTGGAATGTTGATTTTATAAAATCAATTTTTGTGCCATGGGATGTTTAGTTAATTTTGGCTATTCCTTTGTGGTGTGGAAATGATGGGAATTACAGGGGTTGGTTTTATAGCAAATATGGGATATATAATGTTAGGTATAGATATAAGCATGTAATGGAAAATGTTAATTCTAGAGTAGTTTTAAATAGCTTTTTCACTCCTTTTTGGAAGAATTTATGGAAGGTTAATGTTTATGTTAGACAACTATTTACCATGTGGAAGTTAGCTTCGGATTATCTACCAACTAAAATAAACTTGATCTCCAAAATATTAATATTAATTCACTGTGTCCTATGTGTAGTTTGGAGGATGAAACTGACTTGCATTTGATGTTTTATTGTAGTTTTAGTAGGGCATGTTGGCAAACTTTATTACTTTCTCTTACTCCATTAGAAGTTCATGGTACTACGATTAGAGAATTGATACATAGGGTGTTTCAGCTTATGTCTAAAGAGAATAGAGCCATATTTGTTGCAATTATTAACTCCATTTGGTGGAGTATAAATCACAAGGTTTGGGAGGACGAGTACTGCCACCGTACCTGGTTGCACAAAATGCTATTGCTCATTTGTTTCAATTTTGGCAAGCAATGCCAAATTCAACGGGTCGACTGAATGGATGAGGCTGTTTGTAATTGACGAGGACCACGTCTTGGCGAGTTTAAACTAAATGTGGATGCGACTCTCGACTTTGATTCTCAAAAAGTTGTTGTTGGGGCGGTGATTATAGCTCATCATGGCGAGCTCATGGTTGACATGTCTGCTCCATCGAGTTGTTTTGCTAGTTCAAAATGTATGGAGGTTGTGGCATTGCGCGATGCATTGATATGAGCAAGGCAGCAATGGTGGGTAGTTTATGTAGTAGAAGTGGATTGTTTATCATTGGTGAACTGAATTCAAAAGGCTCGAATTGGAAGGGCTCAACTAGATTTTATTGTTAAAAATATTATCCATTTACTTGCATATAATATGCAACTCTTTCATGTTCAAATAATTGCTAATCAAGTTGCTTATGAATTAGCAAGCAATGTTAGATTTGATGTTATACCTGCTATATGGTTAAACATCTTATCAGTTTATATTCTCGATATTCATGTAAGAGATGTTCAAATGATTATACATTAATAAAGCCTGCACTATTTATTAAAAAAAAATAAAAACCTCAAACTTAGACAATAATACTCGGCATAATAACATTACACAAAATATATTTACATAAAAAAAAAATTACACAAAATATAAGTTAAATGACTAGTTTTAATTAATTAGATTATAATTATAATTTAATTTTAATTTCATAATTTTAAAAATAAATTTAATATCAATATGTTAAAACACATTCATCGGAAGGTCTAATATTAAAATTTTAGAATAATCATATTTTTTTAATGCTCATTTACATATTGAAGTTTTTATTCACGTAAGATAACCTTAAAGTAATAATATTTTAACCCACATTTGTTAAAAAAAATAATAAAAAATAAAAAATAAAAATATATAGCATAATGGTAAGTTCATATATGATTTTGGGGGCAATTTACCAAATTAATGCATTTGAAAAAAAAAATATAAATTTGGGTATTTTATAAAGTAATTCCCAAATTAGGGAGTTTTTGACAATAAATTTTTTGGTGGAAACGACTGCCAACAGATTTTGGCACTATAAATTTTGGTAGAAACTTTAAAAAGTAACGTAAAATGTAAACAACTATAAATTTTAGCGGAATATGAAAAAATATCGATAAAAAATAATAGAATATTGCTAACACACACACACACAAAAAGGCAGAATTTATGTAAAAAAACCAAAAAAAAGAGGCAAAATTTGTCATAAAACACCAAAAAAAAAAAAAATGGCGGAAATATGAAGCATGCATGAATAGTATGGGTGCCTCTTTTTTTTTTTTATTTCTTTTAATTTCTGCTATTTTTTTTAGTTATTTACTAAATATTTTGACAAAAAGGCAAAATATAATAAATTTTCATTTATATTTGAGAATTTTTTTTAAAAACACCTTATTTTGAGAAATTGTTTCTATTTCTCATTAATTTATATTTTTTTTCAAATACATTAATTTAGTAAATTACCCATAATTTAGACTATAGGTTCGAACTATTTCCCCGCACTAACAAAAAAAAAAAAAAAAAAAATATATATATATATATATATATATATATATATATATATATTTAAATTTATTATAAAAAAGTAATAATATTTTTAATTCAAATAATTGAATTTTAAATTTATTATCCAAACCAACTTTGCTTAAAAAAAAAAAAAAAAACCAACTTAAGTTTCCTAAAAAAAAATCGTATGTATTTTTTTATTCCCTTTTTCGCCGGATATTCGATAACATTAACAAACACAAGCATACGCACCAAAAAGGATGAATAGATGTCCAGCTTAATTTGCTGGACATTTTAAATTCCAAAATTACCCTATCAGAAATAGTACACACTTTCAGGAGTCAAGAGGCCAAAACCGTAATTCTATTGGAAACAAAAATTATTTTCTTTGTAATATTCGTTGAAGAAGAGTCTGTTTCTTTTCTCTCTCTCTGGTTCTCACCTAGCTCGATCTACCCAACCAGAGCGTAGAAGAAAGAGGTAAACTCGCTGGCTATCGTCTCCGCTATTGTTTCTTCCTCATCGAACCACCGTAGAGGTACCATTTCCTCACGTTTGCCCTCTCCCATTGTAGCTGTATGATCTAAAACGACATACGTTTTGCTTCTTTCGTTTAAATTCGCAGATTTGTTTTTGTTTTTGCTACGAGTATATAGCTGAACTGTGTTCAATGAAGGTTTTTTTCAGGATTTTAAGACATTTTTGATTGATTTATTTATTGTTGTTACTGGTTGAGCTGTAAATGGAAGGTGAGGGTTAGATAAGCAGCTAAATTGTTTTCTCTTGTTTGTTTGGTTGCTGAGAAAACAGATGGAAATTATTTATATTCTGTGATTTCTGTTGCCTGCGTTTCTCGAGACGTAAAATTATCAGCGTTGAATTCTGTCTTCATTTAGATGAACATAGTGCATGTACCTTTGCACTTATTTTCTTCTGCTTCTTTAATGATAACTGTTAACGTTATTTACAATATGGTGAAGATTTTATGTTCCGAGAATGATTTTTTTAGTTATATTGTAATAACATAAATCATGTGAGCTAGATGAAAGAGAGTAGAGATGGAATCAGGAGTGATAGAAATTCAAAAACTTCATCAGTTGGTTCCCTTCCACTGATTCTGGACATAGAGGACTTTAAGGTAAAGAACTTTGAGAAAGAAGTAATTAATTATATTTTGCAATGGGAGTTTATACTCTATTCAGATTAATTATTTTATGCAATTAAATGAAATTTAGAATTTGAATTCAATATGTAGGGTGAATTTTCGTTTGATGCACTATTTGGGAACTTGGTAAATGAACTGTTACCATCTTTCCAAGAAGAAGAATCAGATTCAGCAGAAGGGCATGGGATTGGTGGGAGTGATCTCTTAGCAAATGGGCATGTAAGAGCCCCCTCTGATATATCAAAACTTACGCAAGGGCTGTCCCCTTTATTTCCAGAAGTAGATGCTCTCCTGTCTCTGTTCAGGGATTCTTGCAGAGAGTTGATTGATCTTCGAACACAGGTAGGGCTTCTAAAATGCGACTATGGAATTTACAAGGTTTTGAAATCTTTATAACGAAGGTTTTCCTTTTGGCTTCAAGATTGATGGAAAGCTCTCCAATTTGAGGAAAGATGTTTCTGTCCAAGATTCTAAGCACCGCAAGACACTTGCTGAGGTTGGTATATTTGGGAATTGAGATCGGTATTTCGTTTCCTGTTGTATGCAAGAAACTTGTGAATCTAAATCTGAAATTGCTTTTTATCTTTCAGTTGGAAAAGGGTGTAGATGGATTATTTGATAGCTTTGCAAGGTTGGACTCACGTATTTCAAGTGTTGGACAGACTGCTGCAAAAATAGGAGATCATCTGCAGGTAAATTTTGTAGAGTGATAGATTATTATTTGTTTTGGCTTCCTGTTTTACAGCTATATCACTATTTGTTTTGTACTCTTATCAGAGTGCAGATGCTCAGAGGGAAACAGCCAGCCAAACAATAGAGCTCATTAAGGTAATCTCAGCCATCTTTTTGGTATCTTTTGCTTGGTTTAGAATGCACTAACACCTTTCTAACTTAATTCCTGCAGTACCTGGTGGAGTTTAATGGCAGCCCAGGCGATTTAATGGAACTTTCACCTTTGTTTTCAGATGACAGCCGTGTTGCCGAGGCTGCTTCAATTGCGCAGAAACTACGTAAGATGACATTACTCATAAAGCTATGAATTCTCAGAATTCCACTAGCTCAGCTTCTTATCCTTATGCGTAAGCAGGATGATTGCTGCACTAAACTTACTGCTTTTGAACATCGATCTTGTGTTCTTTCCTGTACATGCAGATTGAATCAGTGAAATCCACTTCAATTGAGTCCAATTGATATCTGAACCCTTACTTTTTATAAGCAAGCACCTGTATTTTTTCAATATGCTTTTCTGACTATATGCCTTGATTCATGTAACCCAATGACATGCACCTTTTTTTACTGCAATAATTTTTTTTGTAGCAATAAATCTAAGGGCATTTACTGCTATGGTCAAGGCAAATCGAATAAAACTTTTCCTTGTCCTGTGTTCTAAAGTGTCAGAATATTTTATTGTGAGATTTTCATCTCTATCTTCACTGGATTATGTTTTTATGAATATTTTTGTTGGATGTACACACCATCCTATGCACCCTAGAAATTTTGGGGCGTTTGTTCTAATGGATTAAGGAAATTATAAGTGAATATTTAACTTTACCATAAATTTCAAGAAAAAAATTGAATTGACCTTTCTTTTGGTTCCTAACAGATACAATAATGCTGCATATAAAAAAAGATACAATAATGTTGAACTCATAGGGAACAAGAATATTTATGCATAATTATATGCTAGTTAGCTAATCTGTTTCGAAAACATGTAATTTTTGCACAATTATGAATTATCATGCTTTTTCTGTGGATTTTAGGTTGCTTTGCGGAGGAAGATATTGGAAGACAAGGCATATCTGTACCATCAGTTATGGGAAATGCAACTGCTAGCAGAGGATTAGAAGTTGCAGTTGCTAATCTTCAGGATTACTGCAATGGTACTGTAATTATTGTTCTATGTTTTTATCCATGTAACCATGGAATCCTTCCAAAGTTATTTTGGGAGTGCTGTGATCTCATCTATTGCATTGCCAATATAAGCCTAATGATCACCTGCCTAACATAAATAGTGAAGCTTTATCGTATGGAAGGTTGAAACTGATCTTCATACTACTTCATTAACCTATGGCATTCAGCTAGCCAGAAAGAGGAAAAAGTGGTTGGATTTGAAATGATGTTCTCAGATTGTTAGTTTTGTCTCTTTCCTGACTAATGTTATGATGTTGTTTCTTTTCATGTAATGTTTTTTTTATGTAGAACTGGAGAACAGATTGTTGTCTCGGTTTGACGCAGCGTCTCAGAGAAGGGAGTTGGCTACCATGGCAGAATGTGCTAAAATTTTATCTCAGGTAATTATTTTTCCTATGTGATTAGAGATAACACTTTTGACATTAACACCAAACTTACAGTGCATGAACTTCGCTCATCTTTCCCTCCCCCAATGTAGTCCTTTTCAGTTTTCCAGTTTAAAATATGAACATAAGAGAATTTCTTGGTCACTCGGAATATTTTGTAGATTCTAATTGTTAGCTACGAATGACATTCAATTTGATGATTAAAGCCTTCAGAACTTCCTTTGCAGTTTCATGATTTGTATGTATACTGTTAGCTATTTGTGATCTGAATATGTATGGTGTTCTGTGTTCATATCAGTTTATCATGTGGAGTACCTATATTTCACTTTGCGGTCCTCCTCTTTTCAGTCACTTGCTATTGTCATCATCGTCATTGTTACTTTGTTCTTCCTTGCAGACCTTCTTATAACAAATTAGGGGTAGCATTCCTGGTCATTGTTCTGTTGTGGTTTGAGACTTTCAATTATTTTTTTCACGTTTTACATTCCTCTTCTTCCATTATATCTGTTTTGGTACAGTTTCATTTATCTCCTTGCAGGGCCCTTTGATTATATAGTTTTGTATTGTTTTTGGTTCATGATACATACATTTAATAGGATTAAAGCCTGGCATAATTGAGTGTTTTTTTTATAAAGTTAATGCATTTAAGTTACTTGTTGGAGAGAAGGTAAAACCTGAAAGATGAAGTATAATTCTGTTGCTTAGATAAAGTTTATTTCCCTTTTCTAGGTTTTTGTTTTTGACGCTTTTTCATTTTTCTTTGAATTTATAGTGGGATTAATCTGCTATCGAGGCAAAATGGATCTTGTAAATCAATTGAAGAATCTTTTTCCCATTCATCACATTGGTTTACCTTTGCATTGCAGTTTAACAGGGGTACCAGTGCTATGCAACATTATGTGGCAACACGTCCAATGTTCATAGATGTTGAAGTTATGAATGCAGACACCAGATTGGTTCTTGGTGATCAGGTTTCTCAAGCTAGTCCCAGTAATGTTGCTCGTGGGCTTTCTTCGCTGTACAAAGAAATTACAGGTTTGAAGAATACCCTTCATACTAATGCTCAGGGTTGAATTCTTTAGAGTTATGTTAAAAACATCTTTGTTTTTTTTTTTGTTGTGCAGATACTGTTCGTAAAGAGGCAGCTACAATTATGGCAGTATTTCCTTCTCCTAATGATGTCATGTCAATTTTAGTGCAGGTACTCTGGCATGCAGTTATTTTATTATATCATGTGTTTTATGCTCTGATGCAAATATACATATGGTATATCATAATTTTGTTTGTGATTTCATAATGACTGGTTTCCAAATTTTATGCAGCGAGTTTTGGAGCAGCGAGTTACAGCTCTTTTAGACAAATTGTTAGTGAAACCATCTCTTGTTAATTTACCTCCTGTGGGAGAAGGCGGACTTTTGTTAGTGAGTAGAATTATTTCTTATTGTAGCATATATCAAAGGTTTAATGGTCTAATATATCCTAAATTTGTGCACCTTTTCAATCGTACCCCGTGCTTTTAATTTATCAATTTGGTCCATAAGTTATTTTGTTTCAACCGTATCCAATGGGTTTGAGGCGGGGCCCATGTTATAACACTGAAATTGAAAGCAAATATGGAAATAACTTGTTGAATTTGAAGGTGGACTCTTCTTCAGACTTGAGAGCCACCAAATGGTGCTGTTTTGCAAAATATGAATCTCAAAAAGCATATTAAGCAGGTTCACAAAGGGGAGGAGTTTTGCAAAATGTCATCTGATTTGTGGCTTTTTGGGATCTGGAGGGGCTTGCTTCTCCAAAGGCGGCAGGCAATGTCTAAGTTTGCCTTCAATTTCGTGCTATTTTAGCATACTAGACCCATGGGATACTATTCAAACAAAATAAGTAACTGATGAACCAATCTGATAAAATTAAAAGTGTAGGATTCAATTGAAAAATTCAAGATATATTATACCATTAACCCATATGTTAATTTCAATTTGAAGTGATAATCAGATCCTGACCTAATTTACATTTTACTTGAGGCTTCAGTATCTTAGAATGCTAGCGGTGGCATATGAAAAAACTCAGGAGCTTGCTAGAGAGCTACGAGCTGTGGGATGTGGTGACTTGGATGTTGAGGGTAATGAATTGACTCTTCTGGTTCTTGGTTAAGTTGCAGAAATTAAGACTGATACTAGGCAATCTTAGTAATATAGTATTTTACAGCAGCATTATTTCCTGGAAAAAGTGAATTGTGCATGTCTGTTTTGTAACCATATGTTTTTCATTTTTATTACTGATTATTGTTGCACCAATTGCCCTTGTGGCATTGAGTGCCTTTGATCAGCTGACACCAGGGCTAGAGGGTGGTCCCACAATTCCCTTCTGCACTTTTTTTATTCAGCTATTGTGAGAAATGAAAAGGCAAAAAAATAGCTATGTCTACAATCCCTAATGAGCGTGTCTGGCTGGCTATGTGAAATTGGACCAAGTTACTGAAATGATAGAGACCTTTTTCTTTCATCTTGAACTAACATTACCTTCTAAAGTTGTAACAAATGAGGACTGATTTGCAAGACATTGCAGTTATTTTTCATTAATTGGCAATGCTAAGCCTTTCTGAAGATTCTTGGTAATGATTTAATAAACTATTTGTGGGTAACAGTGTTAATGTTGAATGAGTGTTACTACGAAATAACTTAGTACAATTTTCCTTACTAAAATTGGTTTTTGTACACTCCTTTTTCCTTTCACTTTGGTTTAACAATAGCAACTTCCTCTGTTGATGCAGGCCTTACAGAATCTCTGTTCTCTTCTCACAAGGACGAATATCCTGAACATGAGCAGGCCTCTCTTAGACAGCTATATCGATCAAAGGTTGGCAATAATCATATTATTGTTGATCAAATATACAATACAAACTTTGCTCTGAAGGCAACTGTCTGTATCATATCATGCAGATGGAAGAACTGAGTGCTGAGAGCCAGCAGCTCTCTGAATCAACTGGGACAATTGGGCGATCAAAGGGAGCTTCTGTAGCATCTTCCCACCAACAGATATCTGTTACTGTTGTGACGGAATTTGTGCGTTGGAATGAAGAAGCAATATCAAGATGCACTCTCTTTTCATCTCAAGTAATATTTGTTTCTGCAATCACTATAGTATTTCACTGTTGAGAGTTCTTTTACATTTGCATTATATTTTAGTTTTAAACATAAAAGGCTTGTGAGTACCTTTCTCTTCAGTTTGTGAAAAAGAAATTGTAAAGCTTCATTCTGTTGCGTCAAGTGGAAATCCTGTGTCCTTGTCTATAAGGTTCTTTCATATATGCAACTTTTTTCTTTTGTTGGTTAAATTTAGGAATATGCTTCCATGGTATTTGCTAACTGCAGTGGCAAGATGCATAAATAGTTCTTCAGAAAATTTATCCTGGTGCATAGAATATGAATGTCAAACTGTATGGTTATTTTACAAGTCAAACTGAAAACTATATATTTTTTACCCTTAATCTTCTTGGGTGTGTAATTGGAAATGGGATTTGAAAGAATGTCTCTTTTGGAGGCTGTTGGTAACAGTCTTAGGAGATCCTTTCATTACTACCTACAGTTGTGACTTGACTTAGCTTTATTTTTTACAATTTTTTATTTATTTATGGCAGTTAATGTCCCATAGCTCACCCACTGGTTGCTGGTGGAAATTTATGTATTCTGGTCTCTGTGTCTGGAGTGAGGTGGTAGATGCCTTGAGCAACAATCAAAACTGAAATCCAAAAGCAAATTAAATGTGCATTACAAGAATAAGACATGCAAATATGGGATATAAAACAGAATCTTGGCTAAGAAATATAGAATGAGGTTTATGTATTTGTTGTCTTGCAGAGCTGTCTTATTTGTTTCTATACTTTTTCTAAAAAAAAGGTGGAGAGAAGAAAACAACCAATATTGGCCTAATATTTAGTGTCATAAGGCTTAAAGATATGCTCTTGCTTTATTATTTTTAAAGTTTCAAGTATTTTACCTGTCATTTACTGATTGATTTCAAATGGGTTTTTCTACAGCCTACTACCCTTGCAACCAATGTAAAAGCGGTGTTCACCTGCTTGCTAGACCAAGTAAGTTGCTTAAATAAATCAATGATTTGCCAAGTTACATCTTGGGTACTCAACATTTTCCATTTTGCAGGTTGGGCAATATATAACGGAAGGTCTTGAACGGGCTAGAGACAGCCTGACTGAAGCTGCAGCTCTGCGGGAAAGGTTTGTTCTGGGCACAAGTGTTAGTAGAAGGGTGGCCGCTGCAGCTGCTTCTGCTGTAATTATCTGACCATGTGCCTTTCTTTGCATATTAACTGTCTGCCCCTTAAGTCTATGATGTGCATTCTTATGAGTGAAGTATAATTAGCCCAGAATAGTTGACATAAGTGAGATTGATGTTCATGTGTAGGCAGAAGCTGCTGCTGCTGCTGGTGAGAGCAGTTTCAGATCTTTCATGGTTGCTGTACAACGGTGTGGCAGTAGTGTGGCCATCGTTCAGCAAGTATGTTGGGTTGCACTGGCATTGTTAAGTTGTTGCTTGTTATTGAACCATATATTTGAGAACTTAAATTGGTTTGACTTTTATCTGCAGTATTTTGCAAATTCTATATCTCGCCTCTTGCTACCTGTGGATGGCGCTCATGCGGCTTCATGCGAAGAAATGGCAACAGCTATGTCCAGTGCGGAGGCTGCTGCTTATAAAGGGCTTCAGCAATGCATTGAAACTGTTATGGCTGAGGTTGGGTCTTGACTTCCCTTTACTACTATGATCTAGATTCTGGCGGACAGTTACCATTCTTTAATTCGTCATGATTGTTTTCTGGTAGCATCAAATGCAGTGCCATGTTTTTTCACCTTCCCATGTTTTTCTTGTTATGATGATCAGATATATTTCCATTTCTCCACATTTTGATCATTTATTTTCTTCTCTTTATTTGTAATTTGTTCTTGTCATATAATTTCTTTGTCAAACTCCTGTGTAGGTAGAGCGATTGCTCTCAGCTGAACAGAAGGCAACAGATTATCGATCACCTGATGATGGAATTGCTCCTGATCATCGTCCAACAAATGCTTGCACAAGGTATGCCCAACTTGACAAACTTTGGACTTGTGTTTTGAACTAATTGAGCATATTCCTAGCATGTGGGAAATGTGTGGATCAATAAATGACTTCACCAAGTTGACTAGCCACTGTTCAATCACTTCAATGTTCTGTTTGCTAGTCCCTCGGTACTGAGCTCAGCTCTAAACCCCCAGATATTAGGATGATCAAAATAGTTCATTTATGTTCCAGGGTTTACTTTCATATCAAATATCATTATCTTTTGGACAAAAAGATATCTTTCAGTTATTCTTGATGCAAAATAACATTTTTCTCTTCTCTTGGCTAGAGTTGTGGCATATCTTTCTCGTGTGCTTGAGGCTGCATTCACTGCACTAGAAGGTCTTAACAAACAAGCGTTCCTGACTGAGTTGGTATGATAATTTATCTTCCAAGTCTCTCTTTGTCCTTTCTATACTAATGGCTTGGCTACTGGTTTCTGACTGCTGCTACTCATGATTGCTTATCTTCAATTTTTTATAGCAATTTGAAGATAGAATATTTGCATTTAAAATTCAAGATTTATAATGGGCATATTTATTGTTTTAGGGAAATCGCTTGCATAAGGGGCTGCTTAATCATTGGCAGAAGTTCACTTTTAACCCCAGGTAATTCAACTAAAGTTTCATGCCATAAACTTGTACCTTGGTGAATCTCTGTTCACATTTATGGTTTGGTTGTTTCTGCTATTCATAAAGATAAAGAGAAGTCGATTTCAGTTGGTGGCCACATCAATGTGAATGTGTCAGCCAAAGTTCATCTCAGTTGATTCAGAATTTGAGAGTATTTTATTATTGAAGGACGAAAAGTTGAAGACAGCATTCTTACTGTAAATTGGCATGTAGTTCCAGTATCCATTAGATTATAGGCCGTAATGTTTAGTTTGTGGATTTTCTCATGAGCATAAAAGTTGCCAACAATTTGAGATTGGGGTTTTCCTTACTCCTGGGTGTCCATATTGAAGTGATTGAGAGCTTGCATTGCCCAAGTGCCTGTGTGCTTCTGGAAGGAAGGAAGTGACCCTTTTAGAGGTTTTTCTAGTTTTATCCTGGTGGAAAATTCCCCATTTTTGTAATTCCCATTAATCTCAAGAATTTTATTGATTTCTTCCCCTAACCATGTAATCTATTCTTGAGTGAACCATGCAGCAATGGTGTACTTACTGTTGCTATCTTTTTTCATTTTTTTTTTTTTTTAAATTCTATAAATTGTTTCACAATTTTGTTTGTCTTCCCTTGTTTCTTTCTCTTTGCAGTGGAGGACTGCGGCTAAAACGTGACATAACCGAGTATGGAGAATTTGTTCGGAGTTTCAATGCTCCTTCTGTTGATGAGAAATTTGAATTGTTGGGCATGTAAGTTACAGGAGGTTCAGAACATTTTATATTTTTATCTAGTTTACTCTTGTTAATATCAGTTGACTGACTAAATTCTTGTTTCCAGAATGGCAAATGTGTTTATTGTGGCTCCTGAAAGCCTCTCCACTTTGTTTGAGGGTACCCCCAGCATCCGTAAAGATGCACAAAGGTATCATCAGTGATATTATGTATTTTGCTTTTATGAAACTCTACACTGAGTGCATTACAGTTAGTTCTATTTGTTCTGGTGCACAACTTATAGATAGCTCTAATACCAAACTTAGTAGTTCTTGGCCACATGGATATTCATTTCCAGATTCCAAGTCCGTGCTTTCTAAACTGTTTCCACTGTAAAAATTCTTAGAAATCAATCTCCCTTAGCGCAATCCTTTGGGGAAAATTTTCTTGCAGAAAGAGATTCAAAAAGGCTGCATGAAATACTTACTACTACATGAATTGTTACCTTTGCTTCCCTGTTTAGGGAAAAATAAAAATTAAATACGTGATTGTTAATGTTTCAAGAATCATGAATCCATTCCTATTCTAGAGAGGTGGTTTAAGAAAATCTTGAAATCTGTCTTTGGGCAAAACACCAGAAAGGAACCTTTTTTACCCTTGACTCAGTTACCATGGACTGACTTGTGGAATTGGCGTAGTTATCACCCACCATCTCTTCTCTCTCTTTTTCCTTTCTGGTCTTTTATCCTTATGTGCTTTTACTCCATTAAAGTTGCATGTATCTGATGACTAAACTATGATTTGGCTGCCAATTCAGGTTTATTCAGCTTAGAGAGGACTTCAAGAGTGCAAAACTTGCATCTAGGCTTAGCTCCTTGTGGACATAAAGAAGTGGCAAGCTGACATACATGACTTGCCTTATTCCTTGGATTTCTTACATCAAGCATCAATATTTTACCTCAAGCTGTTACGATGGTGTGGGAACTATCAAGTTTGATCATTTTGTTAGCTATAAGACCTTGTTAGAGAGCTGGTTGGAGATCAACTGTATTGCAATGCCATGGAGCCATCTTTGGATGGGAAATCAGGTAGAGGAGTTCTCTTCAATTTTCTTTTTCTTTTTTAATTTCTTTATAATTTTTTATTGTATATTTTTGAAGCCATTGATGACAAGATGTGATAGATTTGTATCTTCAATGCTCTATTTTAGACTTTAGGTTTGCAGTTTTGATTTAACCCATCCCAAGGAAGAATATGTTGTTCCTCTGTATCCTTGTAAATGATGCTCTTTATTATAGGGATGAACAATGAAAAGTTAAGGGTGATTTTGTTGCATTAAGTTATGCTTGAATGTTTGCTGTGTACTTAAATATTGATGAATATTGTATATGGATTTCATTTTTATTTCAAATTTCAGGCTGAGTTTCAACGTCATTTCTCTGGTTCTTCTAAATTAACTCATTTCAAATGTTTTTTGGCACAACTGAGAAAATTAGGCATCTCTTGCTTTAATTTGAATTGACATCACTTGCTAATTTGTATGTAGTTCGTTAACTCTGAAATATTGCATTCTTTCATGTTTTATTATAAACACGACTTGACTTTACTATGTCATTTCTTTGAACTGTATCTAATGTGGGGGATCTTTTCCAAATCTTTCCTTTAACTAGTTACGTTTTATACATGGTGTCCTAATGCAAACTTGATGGTGCATGTTTTTTCAATTTTTTTTTTTTTTTTAATCTCCTTTTGTATTTTCTCTCTCTCTTGCTTCATTGAGATAAAGAAACATGACTGCTTTGTTGAATGTTGACACTGACATCATTGAATAAATTAAGTCCCACTCTAGAAGAAGTCTTTGAAGTTGTTATAGTTATAGATTATAGAGTAGTTATTATTCCATTCTCCAAGTTCCAAGTTGCTTCCATGCAAAAAGTTGTTTAATTACAATATGATTTTAGTTCCAAGTTACTGGCTTAGATTTAATATTTATTTTTTGATATTTTAAAATTTTGAACCGGCTGGCTCGGATTGGTATTCCTAGAACTCCAGTCTAATGGTGATCTGACACGAACCTGGGAACAGATTTATGAACAATTAAATCAGGTTAGAAGATGCTTAGTTAGATTTAATATCTATTTTGATATTTAATATATTATCTTATTAGTAAAATTTAATAAAATATATACACGTGGTGATTAATATCAAATTGGGAATAGAAAGTGTGGCCACTGGTCAGTGATATAAGAATATAAGACACTTGGCAATGCCTCTATTTTTTACTAGTGTAGCACCTCCCTCCCTCCCACTAGAAAGTGCCTGCCTTATCTTTTTCTCACACACACACACACACACACACCAAAAAAAAAAGGGTTGAAAGAAAGAGAGACAGAAAGATTGATGAGTGAAGAAATTATAGTGGGGGGTTGGTTTGGGCTGGGTTGCTTACTTGCTTATGGGTGCTTATCTTCTTTGATAGCAAAGGAATGTATCAGTGACATGTCCTCCTGCCAAACCCATTATATGATAATTTCCTCAATCCTCTCTCTCTCCTCATCATGGGTAATCGATTATTTGCCAGCAAATACAGCCATACCCCATATCTATTCTCAGTGCCAAAAAAAAATAAAATAACAAATAAATAAATACCCCATATCTATTCTCAAAAGTTTGTAACTGAAAATCTTTTAAAGTCTTGTTCAATCCCAATTCCTTGACGGATAGAATTAGGATTCAAAAGGACTTTGTTGTTTGACCAAGCAAATGAAGACTCTAACTTAAACCCTAAAAGTAAAACTCACTCCTATATAGAAAACGACATGAAATAAAATATGTATGTATGTAACCAAACTAAATTTATTATGAAATCATTCATTGACTCAATAGTTCATTGTTCTGAAGCTTTAATATGAAATGTTACAAGTAAATTTGTCATTTTAATTAAATGGTCAAAATGGAGTGAGTTTAAAGACAAAAATTACATTTTTTTTTTTCATTTAGTAATAATGGTCATATGTATTTTTGGGCGAGTCAGGATCTTCCCAAAAAATATACAAATTCAGACCAATTCTCCACCAATTCTGATAGCTAGTGCTTCACAACTCGGCTCAATACACTGAGTTGGAAAAGTGTAAAAGAGAAAAGAAAAATGAAAAAAGGGAATGTACCAAGATAGGTTTTGTGTTATAGGTGGTAGTGGTGGTGGACCAAATTGGAAATGCTTCTTCTCTTCAATGTGCATTATCGCCACCACTACTTGTGGAACTCATGCCCCCCCTTTTTTTTAAAAAAAAATTATTGTTGTATTTGAAAATTTGACAATTTTAAGATAGTTAATTAAAATAATAATAATAATAATAATAATAACAATATTAGCCATGGGCTTGAATAAGTAAATAATACAAAATGTTGATGTACTTAAAGATTTTATAATAAAACAATTAAGTATAATGAAATTTTTTTAGAATTTTATAGTTAAAGACTAAAAAATAAAGTCATTAACAACTAACAAGTTAAAAGAATAAAAAGAAAAATTCACTTAGTCAACTTTCAAAAAATACTTTGTGTCAATACTTCAATTTTTAGCTTTGAACAAATGTTGAGGACTAAATACCTTTGGACTAATTAAAAAAAAAAAAAAAGTAATTTCAACATTTTTGAAACATTTGATGGGTTATTTTTGTTCTATAAAAAATTTTCAATCTTGACATTATACAATCACAAGTGCGTTATTAAATTATCAGTTTAATAATATATTTAATTAATTAATAATTCACGTTATAATGTTTCCAATGGAAATCAATTTCAAATGTATACAAATTAATAAAAATATGATAAATTGTATCTTATTCTTAAAGTTCGTTTAGGATTGCGTTTAAAAAAAATATTTTTTAATAAAAAAATTTATATATTTTTTAAAATTGTTTAAAAAAAAAACAAATAAATTAATGTTTTTCTTAAAAATAAATTTAAAAATGCAATTTATAAAAAATAATAAAAATCAATCAATTAAATCAAAAAAAATTTTAAATCTGTTTTTTTAATTTTTAACAGTAATCTTAAATGCACCCGTAATATATATATATATATATATATATATATATATATATATATATATATATATATATATATATATATATAAACATTGATTGTATTTATATCAAAATTTAAATTGAAATTACATTCGAAAATAAACTTAATGAACATATGATATTAATCATATATTATGATAAATAAAACTCAAGAATTTAATATTTAATTATTTATTTTAAAAATTAAACAGTCAAATTACTTTAAAGTAAATAAATAAATAAAAAACCATTTTGCAGAAACTGAAGTGATTAGATTTTATAGGGTTGGGATAAGCCGATAAGGTTAAAGTGCATATCTATTAAAATATTGCTAGTAACTAATAAGTCAATTAAAAAAGCCATTTGAAAGGAGAATCACATGTTGTGTCTTTTTACCTCCTTTTATTTTTGGCTGCGCCCATTTTCTTTAATTGATTTAATTTATGAAAAAAAAAAATAGCTAAACGAGGAATAATTATCAATTTTTTAATTAAATATATTTAATAATTTTTTTTGACATCATTTTCACTATTACCACGTCATTATTTACTATTATTACTCGATATTTACATCTTCGACCTAAAGAATAATCTTAGCAACTCTGATAATATTAAAAAATAATAATAATAATAATAATAATTATTATTATTATATATATTTTTTGTCAACCATTTTATCACATCTTCAACTCCCACTTATTCATGACCCCACACGCTTGCAATTCAATGCCTCGTGCCACTCACGTTTGCCTTCCGTGTTCTCCATTAATATTTAAAACTGTCTCAGCGCATCATCTATACCCCCCCAAAGTTCCGGTGATCTACTCTTTTTCAAAAAAAAAAAAACCTCCACCGTTGGATCTTGTATCATAGGATTCGCGGGAAAGGGAACAAGTACCTATTTTTTTTTTTTCGCCCAAAACAAGTACTTAAAATCACGAGGCACGCGATGGCTGGTAACGGCCGTAACCTTTTCTTTTCTTTTTTATTTTCTTTGTAGGCTCAATAAAATTGCCAGTTGTTGAATGCCACGTCATCTTATCTCTCGTGCAACACCACACACTAACAAAATTTTTATATAGAAGCATAAATTTATATCATATATAAAATTAATAAGTAAATAAAATATTTTAATTAATATAATTTTTTATTAAATAAAAAAAATTAATATTTTTTTAAATTTTAATATTATTATCTCATTAAATTAATATTTTCACAATGAAGGTTTCACGCGTTATATCTATTATATTTTCCAATTTTGTGTAGTATTTTCTCTGGAACTCCACTTTAACGCGCCGTTCTTAGTTGATGTGAATTAGAAAGTCGGCGCGTACACGTTCGAATAGAAAAGAAAAAAGCAAGATACTCGCTGTCTAAAGAAAACACGTGTACATTTACTACTTTGAATCACAGATTCATCTCGAAAGTAAAATAATGGAGTGGACGAAGTGAAATTCGGAGTGGAAATAGGAGTTATGATTGCAGTGAAGATGAAGTGCTTTGGGTTTTGCTTGCACGTGTGAGAAACGAGTACGTGCAGATTTTGGTGGGGGCGTGCATGGTGAATCGAGTGTCCATGTCTGTCCACAAAAAGTACTATACGCCCTATCACAAGGGAAGGAAGAAATTGACGACTGAAGGCAGGCCATTTTACTTGATATTTTATTCTGTCTGTGGGTGATAATTCAGTTTATGTGCTTTTTCTATTTGGGTAGAAAATTCTGCCCTTCATAAAATTTAAAAATTAAATAAAATAATAATGTCATTTCATTGATAATTAAAAAGATTATAATTTTTCTTGAGAAAATATAAGATTAATAAATTATCTTACTTATATATTCTCAATTAAAAATTCATTATACGCTAGCCATTTGAAAGTTTTCGAATCATGTCTCAAAGTAAAATTTAAAATATCACTTATAAGAGCATAAAATATAAAATATGAGAATGTAATAAATCTTATGTCATAATAAATAGAACTCAAAATCTTAAAAATAGTATTTGAGTTGCTTTTTACTAATAATATGATTCTTTTTCTTTATTGTTGTCTTATTGCAATACATAAAGAGGGAATATAAAATTCCAATTTATATAATCTATTAAAAATTAATTGATCAAATTCCTCATAGTATTTCACATATTTATGATAAAAAGAAGAACTTAATCAAAATTTTAATATATTAAAAAGACATTAATATTATTCTTATAGAAATTAAAAATTTTAAAATAATTTCAGTTTTATTACTAAGCAAAGACCACCGTTAATTATTAATTAATTTATTCTTTAGGTAGAATAAAGAGTAAAGAGAACGAGATTAGCTTATTATAGAAGGAAGCAAATGGAGAAAAAGGTAAAAAAATAAAAAAAAATAAAAGTAAAATTTGCTCGTTGGAGTCACGCAGACGTAGCAGTCACAACTCATAACTTTGACTGGAGCGCCCAGAGATTAGTTAACTGGCCACCACTATTAATTTTAATTTTAATTTCAAAAAATTTATTATTTATCCCTTTCTCTTTTGTCGGTAAGTTGCAAGCCTCCTCTTAAATAGAGCGTGTGGACTTTTCAATTGTAAAATGAAAGCCCCAAAGCACCCCCCTTTGACATTTTAACAAGTCAACCCCTAACCGGTTTTCAATTGTCGGAGTGAAAAAAATTTGTAAACAGTAACAGACAAGACAAGCACATTGAGATGCCAAATTGCCAACCCTCTCTCTCTCTCTCTCTCTCTTCTATATATATTATTATTTCTCTACTCATTACACCTCCTATATCCCCCTTTTCTCTCTCTCAAAAAGTCAGCGCCTTGTTTTGTCTCCTCCCTCGAACATTAGTTGCACAAGGTTGGTACAGATTCACAGAGCTATTGTCTCTCTACGCCATGGATGATGATTGGGATCTTCAAGCTGTGGTTAGAGGTTGCACCACCACCGCTTCCTCCTCCTCCTCTTCCTCCACCACCACTCCTACTACTACTTCTAGTTACTTTACCAGAGCTGATTTTGCTAGTGAACCAATTGTAGCAGCTGGTCCTGCTCTTTTCTCTCTTTCAGATCCCTTTGAAACAAGAAATGCTATTGGAGAATTACATGACCTTTATAAACCTTTTTTCCCCAATTATTCTCTTTTTTCTCCACAACCTGTGCACGTCTCTTCTTCTTTTTCTGTTTCAAATAAGGAACAAACTCACCTAAAGCAGCAGCAGCCTAAGCAATCTGTCTCTTCCCCTGCAAATAATTCTCATACTCCTCGATCCAAAAGAAGGTAAATCTTATCTATTTTTTTTCTTCTTTTTCAAATGAATTTTGTAGAGTTTATACTTACCCAAAATAAAATAAATAAATAAATAAATAATAATAAAAAAAAAAAGACGAGTTCTTTAATCTTTTGCTAATATTTTTATTTTATACTATTAATTGATTATCACAGGAAGAACCAGCTAAAGAAGATATGCCAAGTACCAGCAGAGGCTCTGTCTTCAGATGTATGGGCATGGCGAAAGTACGGTCAAAAACCCATCAAAGGTTCTCCATATCCAAGGTAGTTTATCTAACACATGTTCAATTTTACTTTTAATTCAAATTCAGCTTCTTTGATTATTATCCTCTGTTTTATGGTTCTGATAGAGCTTGGTTTTGTTCTGTGAATAACAAAAACAGGGGATATTACAGATGTAGTAGCTCAAAGGGTTGTTTGGCCCGGAAACAAGTGGAGCGGAACAGATCCGACCCAGGAATGTTCATAGTTACTTATACAGGGGAGCACAATCACCCTGCACCTACCCACCGAAATTCGCTTGCTGGTAGTACCCGCCAGAAGACAACCACACCACCACAAAACGTCACCGCCAGTGATTCTAACAAAACATCGCCAGCCAAACCCACTTGCTCATCACCTGCAACTTCCATGGATGACGAACTTCTACCTCAAAGCACAAACACAGAAAGCAGAGAAGAGAAAGATACTATGGAAGATGATGAAGAAGATGAATTTGGTGGGTTCTCAGATATGGCTGTGAGTGATGATTTCTTTTCGGGTTTGGAAGAACTCGCCGATCCGGCCACCGGAGACCACTTCTCCGATCACTTTTCTTTTAATTTTGGCCTCCCCTGGCTAGCGAATAATGCTGCTACTGCCGCCGGCAGCATCTAAGACTGGCCGGAAGCCTTAGCTTACTTGGATACTTGTGCTTTTCTTAAAAAAAAAATTAATATTATTAAATTTTTTTTCCATTTTCTTTTCTTGTACACACTTGTATCTTAGGAAGCACGGACGCTTTTCCGGTCAACCGTACCGGTGCCCTTAGCGTGTCGGACACGCGGACAATCGAACACGTACATAATTTTTTTTAAACGAACTCCTTGGAGACGCACTGAGAACAACCGTATTAAGACACGGAGATACAGTAAAAAAAAAAAATGTTAATTCAAAAATCTCCGATCTCTAGCACACGTGTAGGCGATTTTCAGATTCTGCAAAACAGCAAGTTAGAAGGTCTTGGGGGACCACTTCGATGCTTAAGTTAGAAAAAATGGAAATTAATAAACTTTAGCTGTAGAAAGTGTTTAGAATTACGTTACCCGTTTAATGGAGAAAATAGCTCTATTTATAGTGGAGTGTTCAAGGTGCCGAATTCTTTTTGCAATCGGATTATTCCTTTTCAGTATTGTATATGGAGATGATTTGCAGTTTCATGATCGGATATGGTCTATTTAGGCGAACCTCTAATTCATTTAGGGCGATCAATTTATATTTAGGATGTATCAATTAGAAATTATAGAAAGGCAAAATTTTAAACCTCATTAACTATTGCCTTATACAATTTTTTTTGTTAATTTCTAAAATTTAATTCATTTGGTTAGTTTTATTTATTCTTAGATTATGAACTCTAAATAATTTTTTATGAGTTGAAATATTTATCATGTAGTTATATACGTTATTATTTATATAATTTATATTTCTTATCTTTACGTGTCATTCGTGTCCTATCCCTGGCGTCAGTGTTCGAGTCCTAGCTTGTATCATTTTTGGTAGTAGTAGAATCTTAACGAGGAACCGTTGCTTTTTTGCCAGTGACCTGTGATGTGAGGCGAGAGTTGTAGGATAGGAAAAAAGAAAAAAGAAAAGAAATTCGATTTTTTGACTTGTACTAAATTAGTAAAATTAATTTTGATAATTTCTCCATCGGAATGGATTAATTAAAGCATAATTGTTGATTAATTACAAGGATTAGTAACCTAGGTTGAGATGAATTGCTATAGTAAGGGGAGACATGTACATAGGGCCAGTTCACTAGTAGGAGACAGCAATTTGATATAATAATGGTATGGTTTGTCTTAAGTAGGGCTTTGGTATATTGCCTCTAGGAATTTTCCATGGAATATAATGTACGGCAGATGTACCAGGATTAGGCAGAAACGGTTTGGTTCCTCTTTTTTCTCGGAGAGAATTAGATCTTATGGAAATGAAAGCTTATCTAATTTGACACAGCAAGATCATAGCTTTCCAACAGACGGATTTCGCAGAGCTAAATAAATAAATGATATTTGGCAGAGTTAGACTGATATATGGAATAACAACAAATTAATAACTTACACATTAGTTTATAGCAAAAAAAAAATGTTTTGATACAAGTTTCACCATGAAAATTCAGCCAGAAAACCTGGCAATGTTAAGCCATTATAAATCTAGAATTGATTCTGATACAAAACTCTCCATCATAGCATAGCATGTAACTTGCAACTAGCAAAAATCAAAATTGCAATTAGCTTAGCCTTGTCAACTTTATCCACCTCCTGTCCCCATCCTTAAAAATGGAGGGATGAATCTATCAAATTACAATGTCAATAGCCTAAGTTCTGCTCGAAGAACCACAATAGCCATAGCACATCTGAACAGAGAAGCTATGCGAACAGGAAACTGAAGTAGCATCTGGTCTCTCCTTGTGTATTCAAATGAACAGAGTGGCTCATATGTTCCAAAGAATCATGCTTTTCCCTTGTCAAAGCCACTCTATGCAGCACAAGTCAAAACTTTGTTTCCTTGAGCAAAGTTTTTTAATTTTTCTGTCTCACCAACAGCAGAAAGCCATTCTGTCAATATTTCCATGGTAGTATAATCAGGATTACAAGCCTGCTCTACCATTCTATCCATGAAATCAAAGGCTTGCTTCAGCCATTTCTGCTCCCGAAGGCCTTTAAAAATGGCATTATATGTTGTTGTATTTGGTTTCACTCCCTTAACTTTCATATCATCCATCAAAGAAACAGCGAGTTCTACATCATTATTCTTGCACAAGGAATCTATCAGGATATTATATATCACAGTATTGGGTGCTACCTTTGAACCAGCACCCATGTCTCTGAAAATCTTGATTGCTTCATCAACATTGCCGTTCAAGCAATACGCATGTATTATAGCTCCATATGTGACAACAGTAGGTGCCAGACCATCCTTGATCATCTTTCTCATCATTCTGTGAGCAATTCTCAAATCTCCAATTTTGCTGAAATAAGAAATCATAGTATTGTATGTGATGCTATCAGGCTTCATTCCAGCTTCCACCATATCACTGAAGATTTCATAAGCTTTATCAAACCTGTTTTTGTTGCAGAAGCCGCTAATCAAAACATTGTAGCACACAATGTCAGGGAAAAACCCAGCCTCTTTCAACTTTAAAAAGACAGAAGCAGCATCATTCATCCTTCCAGCTTGGCTCAATCCACCGATCAAGTTATAGTAAATCATTGCATCTGGAGAGTATCCATCTCTCAACATTCGATCAAAAATTTCCATTGCTCTCCCTATATTGTTCACATTGCAAAAAGCATTGATCAGGGAAGTATAAGCAAAAACATTGCCTTCCAGACCTTTCTTTTGCATCTCGTCAAAAAACTGAATTGCACTATTAGTTCTCCCATGCTTGCACATACCATCAACCAAGGTATTAACAGTGATTGCATTTGGTACAACCCCTTCGTTCTTCATCTCATCAAACAACTCCAGGCCCCTCTCTATCTCACCAACCTTACAAAAACCATCAATCAAACAATTGTAGGTAACAGTATTAGGAGCACATCCCTCTTGCAACTTCATCCTTTCCAGCAAATGCAAACCTTCATCTTGCCTCCCAACTTTACAAAGACCATCAATCAGTGTGTTAAAAATAACGACATCTGGTTCAGTTGTAACACCATCACCCTCTTTATCTCCATTCATCTTTTGAAACACCTCAAGCGCCAGATCGACTCTCCTACACTTGCACAGGTGATTAATAAGAATCCCAAAAGTTATAACATTTGGCTCAATATCCATTTCCTTCATCTTTGCCATAACTTCATTCATTCTATTAAAATCCATATCCCTCCCTAACCCTGTCAATAATGCATTGCAAGGTGCCACCTCCACAGGTGCCCCCAGCTTCATCAATTCAAGCAAAAAATTACAAGCTTTATTACTCTTCCCATTCTTACACAGCATACCAATTATCCGAGTCATCCAAATTGAATTTGGAAAAACATAATGTTCACCAAATTTCAACGCCAATTCAACAATCTCCTCTTCAGTTACAATTCTCCCTAACCATTCTCTCTTCATCAACCAAGAGAAAACAATATCTCCAGTAGCATCATTCGGATGATAATCAAACTCTGGTTGAAGCATTTCGTCGAGCACCTTAAATGCACTATCAACACGCTCAGCTCTAAATAGCACATTAATCAAAACATTGCGAACATGCGTGTTTTTAAGAGAGTGCTCGAGTTCATTAAACAAAATAAGCGACTCCTCCTCCAACCCATTCCTTCCAAAGTACCGAAGCAGAAGCGTAATGGAATTGATAGTGAGTGGAATATTCCACTCTTTCGAGGCCTTATAAAGGTCATAGAGATTCGTGCGAGAATCCCGCTCACGGCAAGCGAGCTCGAAGATGGCCTGGAACGTGGAGGAGAGGGACTGGGTATCTGGCGATGGAGAATTGTATTGGAGAAATCGGAGAAATTTGAGAGCTTGAGAGGAGGAGGGCAAGCGGCGGGCGATTTGCAAGAGAAGGCGAGGGGAAGGAACGGGATCGGAGAATAAGAGGTGATTAAGTTGGGTTGTGTTCCATTCATGGTCTGGGATTTGAAGAAGTTGCACGGTTTGATTTACGATTGACTCATCTTGTTGATGTTGATGTTGATGTTGATGTTGATGTTCTTCGGTGGAGAGATGACGGAGAAGTAGAGAGGATTTGAGGGTTTGGGATTGAAAGACGCGGAGGAACTTTGATGATGAGAATATTATGCTCATCTTATTCAATAAATAATCTAGAGTGGCGGTTATGGAGATTAGGAATCTTTTATTGTGTCAAATTTGCAAATGGCTCTTCTCAAAAGAGATGTCCCACATCCAAACCAAATAGGTAAGAGCAAGTTGTTTATATAGCCGGATGCAAAACTATTTAAACACCTTGGGTTAACTGTTTTAGAGTCCGGGGTTGAGTATCAAAAACAAGAAGTTAATTCACATGGTTGCTCGATAAAACCCGATACCATATAAATAACTTATTAGGTTAATCATTTTTATATAATTTATTATACATAACAAATATAATTATTTTATTGTTTTTCTTTTTAAAAAAAATACTATCAAATAACAAAAATAAAAATTTAGATTCATGTGTACCATCATTACTAGTTCTCTGCATAAAATATATTCAAATGTTAATCCCACAACCACAAGGCCATAATCCATGCGAGGAAAATAAATTTTTTGAGATTTATTACTACAATTTGGCATTGCTCTCTGAACTAGTATAGGAGTTGCTGGATATTGAGCCCATACTCAGTCATTTGCTGAACTAGCTTCATCAACTGATTCAGCTATTTTCATCTTCTCAGCTGCTGCAACTGCTGATGATGCTGCCTCGTCCAAACCTAACTTTTGAAGTTCGTTCAAGAAACCATTTATATCAGCTGCACTGATTTTATATGGACTGTGGGCAGGATCCGGGAATGAACCATTTGTTACTTCTTCCTTGTATTCAACTAGAGCTTTGTTTATGGCATCTCCCACATGTGCATACTGCTTACAGAACTTTGGAGTAACCTATAGAAGGTATAAAGTAATCCCTCTTTTAGTAAAAACACCAGAGGTAGGAAAGAATCAACAAAACAGAGAGGTGAAATGTAGGATTAACCTTGGCATGATGGGGGTGTTGCATCATTCCCAGAAGATCATGGTAAACTAACACCTGCATAGACAATAAGATCCAAAATAATAAAATCAACCTGTCCGAGTAAATGTGACCAAAAATCTAGAGAGATTATGCACAAGCAACACAATGTATTCTCTTAGTTGTTTCTCAACCCAATTTTTTGGCTCTGTCGAAAACAAATTTGATATGATCAGTAACAAGGGTTAGAAAGAAAAAGAAAAGACAAGGTAAGGTCGTAAGGATTATCACAACATGAACAGTATTCCCACCTCTAGTAACACTGTTGAGGTTTGTACAGAACAATAATAACACCACACGTAAAAAAGTAGAAATTTAGACATTGAAAGATGGATTTTTATAGTGTTTGTATTGAACAAATAATTATAAGAATGGGGATTCAGAACTCAAACCTTGTCCATTACAGAACTATGTGAATATCAGACAATTACAAACAAATGAGGCTAAAGAGGAAAAAGCTAATTGAGTCCCAGAGAGTGGGTCAACCTATTTGTATTAGTTCTTGTCCGGGCAAAAGTTGCCAATCAAGAACTGCACATTCAACAACAACAAAAAGGTGGCCACAAATGTCATCTTCTTATCTTTTAGTGGGAAGCGATATGCCATACTCTGCTGTTAAATCAAAGCCAAAGGCAGTCAAAATATCCATCTTTTCTGAAATGAAAAACGAAACTTTTATGCATTGCAATTGTAAGTAACACAAGAGCCTTTCATAGTCCCAGGGCGGTTATGACCAAGTCAACACCACCAAATGTCTCCTTGATAGAACCAGAATTCTAAACACTTGAAAGAAAAAAATCATAGAGTCTGATCTTCCCATTCCTCCATTAACCATCAAAACAACCTCACACTCCTTTTGAAATATAATCCACTCAAAAGCTTCCTCATATATTTCCACTAATCATCAATCACAGCCATTTCTTTCTTGGTTTGTGTATCATTTGAATAACATAGAATTTGATTTACTTTCAATGCTTTAGTCATTATCCTCTCTTCATGCATTCATTTATATAGCCAATTGACAGAGATGATCAAATTCCTATAATATCATTTCTAAAACAGATAATTAGATCTCAGAACACACCTAAAGGTTGATATGATTATTATCAGACCCAAACAATCCTCCCATCTAACAGACAAAGAAATAAGTCAACCAAAATAAAGAGAGCAAAAATCCATATAAACCTGGCCGCTGCAAAAAGGCCCTGCCCCAATGCCAATGGTGGGGATTTGAAGAGCAGATGTTGCCGCAGCAGCAACAGGCGCAGGTACGCATTCCAAAACAACAGAGAAACACCCTGCTTCCTGCAACGCCAATGAAGTCTCCACAACCTGCACAAGGAAGAAAAACCAATTCAATACACATACACAGTCAATTTCAAAAGACAGAAGCAAAGCATAGACCTTGACAGCACTGGAAATATTCTTTCCTTGGGGCCTAAATCCCCCAAGAACACTGATGGCCTGCGGAGTGAGTCCTACATGACCCATAACTGCAATTCCAGCCTCAACAATAGCTTTAGCAGCAATAATTCTGGCAGGATAACCTCCTTCCAGTTTAATCGCATCCATTCCTCCTTCCTTCAAAAACCGAACGGCCGTATCAACTGCCTGCTCATAATCCAAACTGCAACATCACCAACCATTCCACATATTACACTAATCCTCTTCCCCATTTCATAATTCAGGATGCCATGTAGCTCAGTAAACACATAAATAAATTTAGAGTTACCGAATTCTATAATTTCTATTGATACCTGCTTGGTGCTGGACTCATAGGTGCCAAAAGGCAAGTCACCAACGAGAAGCGGTCTCTTAGCGCCGCGAGCCACGGAACGGCAATGGACAAGCATCTCCTCGAGAGAGATAGGCAGAGTGGTGTCGTGACCGTGAATGACCATACCGGCGGAATCTCCGACTAAACAAATATCGATGCCGGCCATGTCGACGTGCACCGCAGAGGGATAATCGTAGGCTGTGACGACAGTTATGGGTTCACCTTTCTTATATTTTTGCTTCAAATGAGTTAGAGTCACTCTCTTGTTGGGATTCTGGGACTTTGGTCCACCGTAGACGGTGTTCTCCGGAACATTGCTCATACAGCGGAGACGGTGAAGGAGATAATGGGGTTTGATAATGGAGGAAGACCTGTATAGTTTGGCGAGCAGCGCCATTTCTGGTTCGAGAGAGAATTACAGAGTGAGCGGCTGCGAAGAAGGATAGAAAATATATTTTATTAATGAGTGACGAGGGCAGTGCGCTTTGGCTGCGCCACCTGCACCGAAGTTTGAATGACGAGTTCTTTTCGAACAGCTCTCCACTTACTGTGGTTTGCTATCCACGCGCACCATAACACTGGGCAATTGGCCCATGGGCTGGGGTGATAAAATGGGCTCAACCTTAGCACTGGAGGCCCATTTTCCATGTGAAATTGTCAGGAACTAAATTGAAAAATATAAAGGAAATTACATCTTTCACGGTTTTTCTTTAAAAAATATCAAATGTACGTTCTTTTATTTCTTTATACCTTTATACGGTTCAAACTTTTCTTTTTAATGCTCTCTTCTTCTCCTTCTTTCATTTTCCCACCTATGCTTTTTGAAGAGGGACTTGAGTTTTGCTTTCCCAATTTCCATATATATGTGACTGCCAAAGGATAATATGGACCCCAACTACTAAATTTATATTTTCATATCAATAAAATGATGGTGCAGGCACATCATCATGAACCATTTGATCATACTTAGCTAGCTAGTTTCAATGAAAAAGTGAAAAGCTTGAAGATTGGGTTTTTATTTTATTTTATTGTCTTTTTAATTTTGAGGGTGTTATTAATTGATCTCAAATAATTTGAATACCAAATTCAACTCAATTCAAAAATTATAATAATACTCAATCAATTTGATCAAATATCTAGTTTTATAATATTAAATATATTTTTAAAAAAAATATTATTTAAGTAATAATTTATTAATTTCAATTTGAATTTAAACTATTTAAGTTTAAGTTTATTTGAGATTAAATAAATATGTTCAAGACTTGAGAATTAATTTTGAGATTAAATAAATTTATTTGAATTTTATT
>CATKHJ011321278.1:0-13171 GCA_949750685.1 Vernicia montana
CTTATTGTGATATTAATTTCATTGTATCTATGAACCATGATTGAACTAAGACATGTTTATTGTATAACTAAGACATGAACCTCTAAGAACCAATGCATGATAATGACCTATGATTCATGATATCCTTTGTTTAAACTTATACGACC
Organism: Vernicia montana; assembly: GCA_949750685.1. Taxonomy (NCBI): domain Eukaryota; kingdom Viridiplantae; phylum Streptophyta; class Magnoliopsida; order Malpighiales; family Euphorbiaceae; genus Vernicia; species Vernicia montana. The sequence continues at coordinate 147 of CATKHJ011321278.1, forward strand.
ATGACCTTAAAGCAGAAAACCCCAACTCTGATGTGGGGCAAGACATCAAGTATTGTGCACAATGTACTCCATTGGATAGAGTAAAATATCCAAGTCCTAGCTATGAAGGGCTTGTCATCCTAACCGTGAGATCTGATCAATCTTGCGCAGAGATTGAAGGTATGCTTCGTTAAGAAAAGCCTCTACCTCTAATGTTCATGATTGAATATATTCTATGTCTCAGTTCTCAGTAATGCCTATTGGCAAATACTTATTCTGATAGGGAACGTTAAGACTTATGAACCTCTATTCAAGTTATTGCTATTTTTCCTAAATATGACATGTACATAATGATTGAACCTTATGAACTATTGTTATTGCATGAACCATGAACTTTTCTTGTGAGCCATCCTTGAATCACTAAGCCTCACAAGTATGGTAGTATAATCATTACTCACTGCTTTTATCTCATTAGTGATTCTATTTTTTAGATGAACTATAGTTTATCAGTTAGGTTTCCAAGGCATTCTTCTTCTTCCTCGGAAACTTAAGTGATTAATGTAAAGCTCCATTCTTTTATTTATATTGTAAAGATGATGATTCGAATCTTTAGATGCTTCATGGTATATGTATTGGAAGAGTATTCTTTTGGGTCCCTAAGGCATTAATCTATGGATGATGTATGTTGTAAGATGATATAAGATATGACTATTGATGAATGAACATTTGAACTATGAATGTCATTGATAAATATGGATTAGCATGGTTGTCTGGTTTAGATCTTGAGAGATTGTCTATGATTGGATTACATGATATCGTTAGATGATTGATTAGTAAGGTTCATATGGGTTTTCGGTAGCCTTACGCCTACCCATACCCTAGGATCGTCGCGGCTCGAAAATCGGGTCATGACAGGTCACACTGCAACAGATATAATTGGTATTCCTGCAAGTAACTTAGCACAAGGATGTAGAGATAAGTTTTCACTGCCTCCATTAATGACAAGAATATTTGGAATGCAAAAAGTTTTCTAAGTTATGCTTAATACTCGCGTGAAGCATGCTTATGAGCTATCATTTATAGTTACCTACATATTTAAGGACGAGAATCCTTCGGATTTGGCTGCAGCACCTATTGTTAAAACTCCTGTCATGACCTCTACGCTGCTTCAAAGGCCATTAGCAATAAGTGTCAAAAAAATTGTAAGAAGGATGCTTGATTTCTCTGATATTGATGATAGCCATTTAGCAGAATTTTCAAGAGGTTCACAGGCAATTGAAATAGTTGCCTCAAGTTGTGAGTTGGAAGCAGACCTCTTTCCAGACAAATCGCCTACAAAAAACACTTGCAGTATGTCAGTATTACGCTTTGCAGAACATGCTATGTTATATGCAATATATTTTATTATATCTTCTCACATTTTTAAATACCACTAATGTAGACTTAGTTCCTCATTGTCTTCACCAAAGCATGGTATTCAGCATTGATGCATTAGCAATTTATGAGGTATAATTAGATCGGTATTCTATTTTAAATTCATTTTATTTATTTAGAAATAATGATATAAATTTTTTTTTTTCAGATATGACGAATGCATATGTAACATCTCCCATGGCAAAGATATTTATATGTTTTGCTTTTGAACTAACTATTTTCAAAAATAATGTTATGTTTTAAATAATATGGATGGTTAATGTTTTATAAAATATTACATTTAACTATTATCATATTTATATTTTGTCTTATTTATGCTTTTTTTGTTATATAATTATTTGCTAAAAAAAGCAATACAATGCATTGATAAAAAAAAAAAAAAACATTAATTAATAGATAATATATTACAATAAAGTCAAGATAAAAAGACCCGCGTGATTTTTTTTTTCTAGTGTATATATATATATATATATATATATATAAACCCAACAAATATAGAAAAGGAAAAAAAAATCCACATAAAAAAAATTAGGTAAAATACTGTTTCGTCCTTAAGATTTGATTTAATTAACGAAATAGTCTTTTCATTTTGAGAAACTAAGGAAGCATTTGGTATCATTGCAATTTTCTGTTTTCTGTTTTTTTTTTCAAATTTCAAAAAAATAAGTATTAGAAAATATTTTTAAAAAAATTATTTTTTTAAATTTATCCATAAACATTTTGAAAACAGAAAATAACAAACCAAAAATAACAAATTCTGATTTTCAAAATTTTGTTTTTAAAAAGCAGAAAACATAAAACATAAAATGATACCGAACTGGCCCTAACTAAATAGTTTTTGAGATTTTATTTCCATCAACTAAGTAGTATTTACGTCAACTAAATAGTCATTTCATCAAAAATATATTAAAAACATATAAAATGACCATCATTTAAGTTTAAATTTCCCATCTCCACCATACCAAAAAAAAAAAACAATTGAAAAAAAAAGGCTAAAATTGTTACATAAATTAAAAAAAAAAAATTGTGTTTGGTTTGTAAGAAAACACAAGAAAAATTTTTTTTTTCACACAAAGATGAAGAAAAATTCCAAATTTTTTTTTAATTACACAAAAAAAAATTTCAAAAAATTCTTCAAAATTTCTTCATGATGATGATGATGGTGGCGGCGCATGATTGAGATTTTATAGAGAAAATTGAAAAAAATTGATGTTTGGATGAGAGAAAACTTTTTAATGGAGTTTGGTGATGATGATGATGATGATGATGGTTTGATAAGTGGAGATTGATAATGGTGGTTGAATTTGAGAAAAAAAAGAGAGAGATATAAAGGTTAGTTTAGGTGTTAAAATTTTATTTTATTTTTAATTTTTTATTATTTATATATTTATTTAATGGATTTTGTAAAAAAATTAGATATAATGAATATTTTGTTGACGAAAATAAAAATTCAAAAATTATTTAGTTAGTTTTTTAAAATTAAAGCATTATTTTGTTAATTATGTTAAATTTTAAAAATAGAATAGTATTTGACAAAAAAAAAAAAATTTAAGTATAACCCGCGGCTAAGTCTAGAATTATAAATTCTTTCATTCATTTTATTAAAACAATCAAAATTTAAATGCAAAAATTTAGAATTATAAATTATTTCATTCATTTTATTAAAACAATAAAATCAAATTTCATTTGGAGAGTTTGTTCAAGCAAAACGACGTAGTTTCGAATTATGATCTAAAATAAGAATAATAACCCTAACCCAAAGTCCCCAGCAAAGAAATCTCTCATCGCTCTAAAGTTGGAGGACAAGACAGCAATCGCTTACTCTCACTTTGCATTTTTCAGGTTTGGGTTTCGCTCTTTCTCTCCTGTTTCTAATGAAGATGACAGATAGGAGATTTAGATCATTGAATTGAACTTTAATATCGATTCAGAATTTCTGGGTTTGTTTGAATTTATGGGTTATAGAACTTCAATGGCTATAATATTATCAAATATATATTTTTCTTGAAAATCAGATACATGATTTCTGGGTTTATATTAATTTATGGGTTGTTTCCTCATTTGTGATTTTGGGTACTTGATAGGTTGGAAATGGCGTCTAATGCAGCGGTGCCTTTCTGGAGAGCAGCTGGGATGACTTACATTACATACTCAAACATATGCACAAATCTGGTTAGGAACTGCCTCAAAGAGCCTTACAGGACCGAAGTCCTAACTCGTGAGAAGGTCCATTTCTCTGTCTCCAAGTGGGTTGATGGCAAGCCTCAAAAACCTGGTAGATTTCTTTGATGTGGCTTACTTGATTATCTGTAGTTCAATTCTTTTTTCTTGGATTTTTTTTTTATCGTGTTTTGATTTTTGTTTTTTTCAAATTCATACTCAATCCATCAGAAGATAACCAATTTTTCTTAACTGTAGGGACACTAAATTTCTAGATGATTTATCATTTGACCGCTTGAATTCTTATATCAATTTTAGACATTCTTATTGCTACTATGTCATGCAATTTTGAGTCATAATTCTTTGTTTTTTTTTAATAAAAAATACATACTAGTGCCAACTTACACTTGGGTTCCATGACATTGCAACTACGACTTCCACTGTTTTTAAAACTCTGGATAGAAGAAAGAACATGGGTTTTGTATAATGCATTGCAATTGACATTTTGATCTGGAAATATTTAGCGTGCATATTTTTAATTTTTATTTATTATGATAAAATTGAATTTTTATTATCCTCTATGATGCTAAGCCCATAGCATTACGCAGATTGTATGCTAGTTTTTTGAAAGGGAATGTTTGCTAAAAGTATTCTCAAATACTTTTTAGCATAAACTATTCTCAAATACTATATAGCATAAAAGATTCAGCTACCTTTGCCACACCCCGCTTTATCCCTCATTTTTTTGTACCTAGTTTCTCACTTCATCATTTCTATATGTTTCCTTTCTCACTTCATTCTTTTGTACACTTCTTCAATAGAAAGAACTTTCTGGACTCTGACATTGGTCTTTTAAGATTTGCTTCTCTTTTAAGCGTACTTTGTTTCATCTTCTGTGATGCTTCTTTCTTCTCCCCCTTTTTTTTTTTTTCAATTCCATATTTGAAAAAAAAAAGAATTATCAGCCTTGTAAATTAATATTATTTTCTTTTTGTTTTTTCTGTTAATGGATTTTTCTTTTTACATATTATAGGGAAAAAACAAGAAGTTTGTCTGGATATTATAGTTTTTCACTTATTTCATGCTATCTTGTGATGAGCTTCTAGCGTGTGCTAAAGGATTATGCTGTCTTTTTAGTAGGCAAATTGTTTCTTGCATTCTTTCTTTGTCTACTGGTGTGAAAAATTCTTGTTTCTCTTATTATATGTGAATAACTTCTCCTTGTTGCAACTAAGCATGTTCAATTAGCTAGTTCGTTTGATTTTCTTATTTTGTTGTCCACTATTTTTTTTCCCAAAAAAAGCTTCAGAATAATTCATGTGCTATATTATTTCTGGAGGTGCTGTTATCCATCAGAAGATAACAAATTTTTCTTGACTGTAGGGAGAGTATATTTCTAGATGATTTATCATTTACCGCTTGAATTTTTATAGTGCAGGCATAACAAATCAATTTTAGATATTCTTACTGCTACTATGTCAATCACCTCATATTTTTTTCAAAAAATAGGTATTTAACATATTCAGCTAAAATCTTTTTGGGACATGTTCAAATATTGTGTTGTCCAATTACAGTCCCCGAAATTTCAAAACACAAATTTAAGTACCTATAAATTTTTTCACTTTTGAAAATTTTACTATTGTGAAGCGGAGACCTAGGGAGGCTTTGGTTAGGAAGGTTGAGCACATTCTGATAGAGGAGAGGAAGAAAGTAAGGGGTAAATCTAAACTAACTTTTTTTTTTTTTTTTTTTTGAAACAAAGAACTAAACTAACTTGGAGTAGAGTAATACAATATGATTTAGAAACATTACAATTATCATAAGATGTCGCCTAAAATCATTTAGAGTAGAAACAAAGAATCCATATTGCTGACCTCAATTAATTTTGGGATTAAGATTTAGTTGAGTTGAGTTGGGTTGAAAATTGTACCGTCATTAAAAATCCTATTAAACTGGATTATTCCGTTAGTTATAAGTTATGGATTGATTACTGCTATTGGATAAAAATTTTAACTATAAAATTAGTCCTCACAATTAGAATAATTATGAAATTAATAATAAAGTTTTGAGCAGGGCCTCTACTAAAATTCAATAACACAACAGGATAAATATTTCTAATTCTCATTTAACTACATCCATTCAAGGTTTTTAGTTTTATATGATTTCATTGTTAATCTTTCAAATACTTGCTCTTAATTTATGTGATTATTTTTGTTAAACTTTTTCATGTTTTAATTTTATGAAATTTTGAGAAAAAAAAAATAGCAAGCCAATTAAACATGCTAATATATCAATTTTATTTTTTATTTTTTTTGTTTTCTTTACCCACTTAATTTTCCTCTCCTTTTCTTTTTCCTCTCTCTTGCTTTTCCAAACAGTTGTGTTAAATGTGTGTTTTTGAAATTTTGAGGACTATTATTCAACAATCCCCTAATTGTGGGAACCATTTTGAATTGCATGACATCACAACTGTGACTTCCACTGTTATTAAAAGCTCTAGATAGAAGAAAGAACATTGTTACATATAATGCTTTGCGACTGACATTTTGCTTTGGACATCTCTAGCTTGCATATTATTGATTTCTATTCTATTATGATATAATCGAGTTTTAATGTTTTCTATGATGCTAAGCCCATAGCATTGCACATGTTTGCTAGTTATTTGAAAAGAGACCTAGTTCTAAAGTGAAACATTTAAAACTATTCTCAAATATTATATAGCATAAAAGTTATGCTACCTTTGCCACACCCCCCTTTTCTCCCTCTCATTTATATTTTGCTAGTTCTCACTTCATTATTTTTACCTTTCCTTTCTCACTTCATTACTCTTACTCTTTCTCACTTTTGCATTGGGTAAAAAGAACTTTCTGGACTCTCGCAGGGATCTTATCAGATTTGCTTCTCTTGTGCCTACTTTATTTCTTGATTCTTCCTCTATGATGCTTTTCTCTTCTTCCTTGTAATTTGTAAATTACTATGTTTTATTTTTATTGTTCCTGTTAATACGTTCTTCTTTTTTCTTTTTCTATAATTTTAGGGAAAAAACAAGAAGTTAATATGGAGATTATAGTTTCACTGATATCCTGTTCTCTTGTAATGATCATCTAGCACATGTTAATGGTTGCGTGTTATATCATCACTATCATCTTGCTAGCTTTTTAGCTGGCAAATAATTTCTCATGTGCTTTATCTGTTGGTCTAATGACTGTTGTTTCCGTTATTATATGTGAATAACTTCCCTATCTTGTTGCAACTAATCATGTTCAATTTGCTAGTTCATTGTTTGTTTGATGTGCTTATTCTGTTCTCCACCATTTCTTTTAACCAAAAAAAGAGGCTTCAAAATAATTTTTGTCTATGGTTCTTTTATGGAGGTGCTTGTGAATGAGATAAGGAATTTGGAAGGATTGGATTTGTTTGAAAGATTCTCTTTTTAATCATTATTTCACTCACTTCCAGCTAGTTGTTAGGGCCATTTCTTGTGTATAGTGTTGTGCAATTGGGATTCCAGGAGGTGATCACAAGATTCCAACTATGCATGCAATACATTAGTTTCTTGTGAATGATCATCCTTGTAAATTACTGTATTATTTTCTTTTTGTTGTTACTGTTAATAGATTCTCTTTTTTTTTTTCCTTCCATATTTTAAGGAAAAACGAGAAATTTGTCTATAGATTATAGTTTTTCACTGATGTTATGTTCTCTCTTTATGATCTTCTAGTATGTGTCAAAGGATCAAAGGATCATGCTGGCTTTTTAGTAGCTAGTTAGTTTGGTGTGAAAGATTCTTGTTTCAATTGTCATATGGGTGAAAAACCATGCATGCCATGGAGTTCTAGGAGGTTATCACATGGTCCAACTATGCATGCAATGCATCAGTAAATTGTTTCTGGTGTTCTTATATACACAAGAGTACCTATCGCCAGTGGTATCCTATCACAATTCTGTTGTGGTCTCTTTTATTTCTAGTTCATAATATATGTATATTTGTGGATGATATGTGTATTTCCCATCTAATTTCTGTTGTTAATATGAGCATGATTCCTTCTGATAATGTTCTGTTGGTTTGTAACAGCTCTTCGATCGGATACAGCTGAACATTGAGTTTTTGAATGCCTAAATGAAAGGATGGCTGCCTTTTGCAGGAGTTTTTCTTATGTTATCTGTTTGATAGATTGGGATTCGTTGGGTATGTAATATACCTAATTAAGACAGTGATCATATTTCAGATATTGATCTTGTAATAATGTAAACTGCTATTGGCCTACTCTTACTCAGGGAAAACCCCAATGGCAAATTCTGTGCTTTTAAAATTATAGAGTGGTCATTAGTGGGCTTTTCAGTAGTAAATCCTTTTTATTGAACTTGACAAATTCTCGAATTTATTTTATTGAACTGACAAATCCTTTTGCTAAAACAATTGTTTGGTTATCTTGAAATAATGGAAATGGATCATATTTGAAGTTTATTTTTTAAATAATTAAATATAATTTATTGATTATATTAATAATTATATTTAAGAATATATATTATATTTATATAAATTAGAGTTATTTAAATATAAAAATATAAAAAAAAATTTAAATTATTTGATAAACGAAAGAAAAATTATTATTTTATTTTAAAAATTGCATTTTATTCCTAATGGCAAGGTCGATCAAACATGTCATAAATAATCAGGATATGGAATTTCCCTTATCAAGAAATAAATTTGTAAGTTCAAGTCAGATTGCCTTCATATGATACTTGCATAGTCATTAATCCAGTTAAGGGACTGGACCTACTAGTAGAATCATTCGAAATTAAATTAATTATATACAATATAATATTTAATTTAATATATACATTATTTAACTATTACATATATTTAGAAACAAATAAAATAAATAAGTTAAGTTATTTTTAAATTTTTAAAAAAATCAAGCTTTCAACGTTCATTAGAATACATTTTAATTTAGTTTTATTTTTATAAAGCTATATTTAAAAATAGGATATATGGAAACTCAATTTTCAAATATTATTATCTTATTTATAAGTGCAATAAGTATTATTACTAGCATATACTAGTTAATTTTAATTAAATATCGAAAATATATATAAAGTATAAAATGACTAAGCATTGTATTTTTTATTTTTATGTGATTTATTAAGCACGATAAATTTTAAAAAATTAATAGTAAAATTGCATTTATTGAATGAATAAAAAAATAAAAAAATGAAACTATTGATTATATATATATATATATATTGGTAATTTATTTTGAACAAAACCTACCAATTTTTTCAAAATAGTAAACAAAAATCCTAACTTAAATTCTTCAATCAATTGGTAATTTGTTTTGAAAGCTTAATGACAAATAAATAAATAAATGAACTTTTTTCAAAAAATTGCAATTATATCTAAGTCTTTCAAAATAGATTATTTCATTCAAATTTAAAGATTTTAACTATAATTATACTCATTATTAAAATCAAAATGAAAATTAATGTATTATATATAAATCATTTTCTTTAATTACTCGTTAAACTCAATTATATTATAGCACCTCATTGATTTCATCTCCATTGCAAAAAAGTGATTATCTAATTTCAAAATTAAGATAAAATAGTCTATTTGTAATTTTTCTCCATATTGCTTTGATTTTCTAATCAAATAGATAATAACTCTTTCTCTCTTAGTTTTGAATATGATTTATAAATATTTTGATTAGTAAGATTAGTTTGTGAATTAATTTTAATATTTATTTGGATAAGTTTTGATTTTTGTTCAATTTAAATTTTTATTAGAACTATATTTTATTTTATATGCATCGATCAAAGAAAGTGGAAATGCGGCAGTAGTGATGGTTCAATCATGTAAATCTAAAGACGACTTACAAAAAGGCCGACTCAATAGTATTTGTGATACTAGATAATAGTTAATTTAGTGGCTCTTTGATAATATAAATAGAGATGATAATATAAACATATTACTCTCTCCGTTTTATCAGTAAGTGTTTTTTTTTTTTTTTGTCCGTTCCAAATTATAGGCTTTTTTCTTTTTTAATTGTTAATTAATAAATAATTATCAGAATTACCCTTCATTAATTAACATAAATATTACAACTTATAATTAAAATTTCACTTTTTTTTTTTAGTAAAGAAGTGGTTAATAAATAAGGGTATTTTCGTAAAACAATAGTTAAAATTAATGCTATTAACTAATTTTCTTAATTCATGTGCAAAATGAAAGTTACTTATCAAAGTAGAACGAAATGAATATAAAAATTATAAAATATTTCATAAACTTATTTTACCTATATAAAAATAATAAAAAAATTAAAACACGTTTACTATAAAGAAAAGAATCTTAATTAAAAAAAAATTTAAATATATTTTTATTTTTTTTCTTCTTAATATAATTGATTTTCAAGGACTTTGATTTTATAATAATAAATAAATTTAAAAATTTACTAGCATTAATTTTCAACTTTTGAAACTTTTCTTATTCATGATCATTCAATATGAAAACATATATAATTTAGTCAAATAATTTTATAAATAATAAAAATTAAGAATAAATAATTATAAAGAAAAAATTAAATATGAACAATATAATATAAATTTATCTTATCTTCTTTAACAACTCCGAGAGCCCTTTGAATCAAACTTGTAAATTTTGATTTGATGATTTTTGAGATTTTGTTAAAACATTTTAGAATAAAAGATAAAAAAAAAAAAAATAAGAGAAGAGTAAAGAATTAAGATAAAAGGAGAAGAATGAAATTTTAATTATAGATAAAATTTTGAGAAGGTAAAATTTAATTGTAATGTTAAGATCAATTAATTTATGTGTTCCAACATTTATCTTTTTTTGGTTCAAGATATTTTTACGATTTATCAAGCAAATTATTAATTGACAATGTTTGTTACTCTAATTAAGTTTGTTTAGAATTTTAACAAAGTCAAAATTCTACAAAATTAATAATATATATATTAAATAAATAGATTTAAAAATATTTATAACATGTATATTTAGAAAATGAATTGTTTTTTGGAGCCCTAGGCATAGACATTAGTGGTTTATGCCTTGAGCCGGCCCTGCTTACAAATATATAGAGGTGTCAAATTTCACCCATATCTATTTATTTATTCTAATCCATCTTATTTTAGTAAGCCGTAATCAATAGCGTAATGTAGTGAGAATTACATTATGTGTTAATTTGATTGTGTAAAAAATTTTGAATGCAATGTAAACATTACATTATTAATTCTCCATATCTTTAAAAATGTAATAACCATTACATTTAAAAAGACATGTATTGCCCGTTATTTTCTCATTTACTATTCTCTACTTTTTTTTACTATAATTTTTTTTCTTTCTTTTTGTTGCAATAATTTTTTTAATAATATTTTTCTTTTTTTTTAAATAAATATTTTCTGCATGGCCTGTTTTCAGTTTTTTATGAATTATTTTTTTATTATTTTAAAAAAAAATTAATGATATGTTTTTTTTTCAACAATTTTTTTACAACAAAAAATTTTTAGTTTCCAGTTTTCTTTTTTACAACACAATTAATACTTTTCTTTTATATCATAATTAATACTTATCCTTTCTTTTATCATATTAATTTCAATATAATTAATTAACTTAAATAAATATAATTTAAAATTTAATATATTATTTTAATAATTATAAAATAATTAATTATTTCAATCATTACATTACATGATTATTCCATTTACACTTCCAAACAAAATAATGTAATACTCATTACATTACATTACACTATACCTTCATTTTTTTTCATTTCATTACATAGTTCATTACATTATGTCATACCAAATGTAGTCTAAATGGATATGAGTAATAAATGGGTAATATATAAAAACTAAATGAGTTATAAATGGATAATAAAAAAATGACCTTCATTTATATGAGTTGGGTCATATTAAATATGGATATTAACTAATAAATAAGATTAATTGAATAAATAAATAAAATATTGAGTATGAAATTCTTTTAGGCACAAATAGTACAAACTCTGAATGATATATGGAAGGACGAAGTTTGAGGTTGCAAATTTATTTTTCAAAAACAATATTTGAAATATAAATAAATAAATAAAACAGTTGAAAAATAATATTTAATTATTAATAGCAATATTATTTATAGTAAATGATTTTATTATAATTAAGCTCAATGTTTTATTTATTTAATAAATCTAATTAACCATATACATATAATTAGTTAATTATATTAATTCATTAATCAATTAAAATAATATAATTAATTAATTATACCTGTACTTAACTAATATTTAAGTAACAAAAATTTCCTTATATACACCATTTTATATTTTTATTCAAATGTTCCCATTTTTGGTTTTAAAGACCGTTCAAAACATTATAGTATGAATATTTTAATAAACTTTCCTATACACAAATATATATATATATATTAGTTCTTAGCATATATCACATAATAAATGACAACATTAATTAATTAATGTGTTTATTTTTTTACACGATGGAATAATTTTTGGGAACCTATTAAATATTCAATTCTTAGATTCCATCAATGAAAAAATATTCACACTTGTATTAAAAATTCAAAGAAAAAAAATATATCCCTTGTCATTTAGTTTTGAAAATTAACAAAAATACATTTACATAGTTAATTATACAGTAATACATTAAAAATAATAATATTAGAATATATAAAAAAAATTATTAAATTAAAAAATATATTATTAAATAAAAATATAATGTATAATAAAAATATAATATATTAAAAATAAAATTTCTCAAAAAAATATATTAAAAATAATTAAATTAACAATAATTGTGTAAATGAGTAGGTAAGTGTTTACGTGGATTATATGAGTTTGGATACCTATATAAATTTTAAATTAGTCATTAATGAATAATTTAAGACCCATTCATTTATATCCAACTCATACCCATCCAAATCCATCCATTTATCGCCTCTAATACCATTAATTATAGGGTTGTTCAATATTCGGATATAAAACAAATCAGCCAATTTTGAAAAAAATAATAAAGCTTCTACCAACCTGAAATCGTGAATAGAGGAGAAAAAGGAAGAAATTAATCACTTGAAAAACTTTTTATAATCTTAATAAATGATAGTAAGTGGGTTTTTTTTTTTTTTTTTTTTTTTTTTTTTAAATTATCAAATCTAACAAATAGATAAAGAAGAGAATTGAATGAGAGGGTTTGAGCGGAAAATGTGCCATGCAGAGGTTACGAGCTAAGTTTAATATTTTAGGTTTTCATTAAAAGTTTAACTCTCAAAATAATTAAGAAGTAATTTAAGGACTTGAAATAATTACTAGTTTGGATTTGACTTGGTAATTATAACATATATATATATATATATATATATATATATATATATATATATATATATATATATATATATATATATATATATATATATATATATATAT
>CATKHJ011321384.1:0-13813 GCA_949750685.1 Vernicia montana
AAAAAAATTAATTTCAATAATATTATTATTTCAAAAAAAAAATACACTTAATAAACCCTTCATGCTATATCTATTTCTTTATATATGTCTTTTATCTAATTTTTCTTTTTTTTTTTTTCTTTTTCCATTTTTTTTTTGAAAAATTTTACTGATTAAAACATGTGAGAATTTTCTAGTAATAATAATTATTAATAATAAATTATTAAATAGGATTAAAATAATGAAAAAATAGGATTTCAATATAATTATAATTTCAATATAATTTCATGAAAATAAATTTTGATTTAATAATATTAAAATTATTTTTATAACAAAAAGGTTACGAAATCAAATTATAGTTATTGTTCAATTAATAAAAATAAATTGTGATATTTTCATATCTCTAATATTTAATAAATATTAAATCCAATAAAATTAACCTAATATTCTAACAAAAAACCATTAATTATGGTTAATACATAGCAATTATATATTTTCAAGTAATTTTCAATTTATATTTTCAAGTAATTTTGATAGGACACCAACAATATATCTGATACAAATGTGCATATACAATATATAGTAATTAATTTGTGTTTTATTCAACTAATAAGTTTAATTAACTTTCTAACATGTTCATCAAAAAAAAAAAATTATCATATGTTCAATGGCATAAAAATTTACAAGCTCATTTAGCCAATAATATTAGAATCATAAATATTATTGGAAATCACAAATTTTCATATATACTCTTATAAAATTTAAATATAATTAAGACTTTTGACATTCTAGTAAAAATAAAAAAATTAATTATAAAAAAAGCAAGTTTTTACAATGAAAGAAAAATTTGATTATAAAAAAGTCATATTTTATAATACAAACATATGATTTTTTGCCATCTATTAATAAAATTTGATACATGCATCATTTATAGCCTTATATGGGCATAGTTAAAACAAAATATTTGAGAAGTATTAAATGTGTAAGAAAAGTTTAAAAATTCAAAATAAAGTCGTATTTTTTATTAAAATCAAACGACTTTCTTTCATATATACTGAAAAAAATCATATGTTTTTAATAAAAAAAATCACTTTATCAAAAGAAAGTCGTCTTTTTTATTAAAATCATACAACTTTCTTTCATACATACTAAAAAAGTCATATATTTTTAATAAAAAAAATGACTTTGCCAAAATAAAGTCGTATTTTTGATTAAAATCAGACGATTTTCTTTCATACATACTAAAAAAAGTAATATATTTTTAATAAAAAAGATGACTTTTTGTAATTATATCTTATATTATATTAGTTTAACTCAAAATAATAATTAACATTTGAATAATATAAATTGGATCATTTTCTACCATTATATGCCTATTCAAATCAAGATATTTGATTATAAAAAACTAAGTATTAAAGGTGTAAAAAAAATTAAAAATTTAAAAAAATGTCGTTTTTTTTATTAAAATCAGATGACTTTCCTTTATACATACGGAAAAAAAAAATCATCTATTTAAAAAAAAAATGACTTTTGACAATTATATCACATACTCCACTAATTTAATCTAAAATAATAATTAATATTTGAATAATATAAATCATATCATTATAATATATTGCATTTCTTGGTAATATAATAAAAGTTGATATTTTATAAAAAAAAAATGACAAAATATGAGGAAAAGATAAAATTATAATAATAATTATGAGTAGTCATTTCTGGTTTTCTTATATTAATTTGAATTTTTTTTATTTTTTTCTATTGCGAAATGAGTTAAATTGTGTTTTCATCAAATTACATTTTTTTTAAATTACATGTTAATAAGAGTCAATATAAATTTTGTTAGTTAACATCTTAATCATGCTTAAAATTACAGTTGTTGATTAATTGAATTAGTATTTACTATTTCACTATATAATTAAATATATAAGTGAAAAATGTTATTCAACTTGCTAGTGCTAGATTCAACTTGACTAAATTTTAGTAAAAAATTAATTGAAATTGATTTCATGAATTCTTTTTACTTTTTTATTATTATTTATAATTTATAGATATAAATGAATTTTATTAAATTTTATGAAGTTTATTTATAAATAATTAAATACATACATTTTATATTTTATATAAAAAGATTTTTTTTTTAATTTTATCTAATTAATTATATAAAATTGGTTATATTTAAAAAAATCCTATCAAATTTGATGGAATTTACAAGTAATTATAAGGAAAAATTATTTTGAGACTTCTATATAAACTTATTATTATTTTTTATTTATTGCAATATCTCAAAATTTTATAAATTTTATAATTCATATTTTTATAAAAATATATATTTATTAGGTTTTATTGAATATTTATAATTTAAAATGATATATATATATTTATATAATTATAATTCTATTTTATGTTTATATTTAGAAAATAAAAATGATGTATGTAATTAAGGTAATATAAATATATATATATATATATATATATATATATATATATATATATATATATATATATGTATGTATATATATAATGTATTAATATTAAAGCTCAAACCCGTGACCTAGGAGAGATTAAACTAATTGTTAACCAATAAGCCTAAGTGATTTTATTGAAATTTTGTTATGCATTACGATATAAAATATTTTTTTAATTATATTTTAAATTAATTGTTATTTTATTTTTAATAAAAAAATATTTATAAATAAGCTGATTAGTTCATTTTTAAATTAACCAATCAGTTGTTGTTAGTGTTGGGTTTAAAGGGGATAATGAGAGAGGAGAGAGAATGAGAAAAGAGAGAGAATGAAGGACGGCAAAAACATATACCAAGCAAAACACCGCTTTCTGGTTATCGGAATCCGACACTCGCTGCACCGGAGGAAAGCTGCATCGCCGATTTGTCAAACGGCACTAGCCTCGCCGCCAATCGCCATCGAAATTCGCCACACGCGCCATCCGACTTCATCGTCGGCGAAATCTTTTGAGCTTGATTCTAGCGACTTTTCGACCTCCTTTTCCGGTGATTCTAGTATGGTTGGATTTTTTATATTTCAAACTTTCATTTGATATATCATTTGTTTATTTTTGACTAATTTGAAAATTTTATTAGATAACAAGTAAAACAATTAAAATTTAGTTACAAGTTTATCAGGTAACCAATCACTTTAATCAATAGTTATAAATTGATAATCTGACGGTTATAAATCTCAGAGACATCTATACACTAGGAACACTATAGAAGGCCTCTTACTTATTATTACTTTAACAATAAATTAAATAATTTTAAAGTTTAATTTTTTAATTAACTTATATGATAAGATAAATATTTCACAATAAATGTATAATATTTAATAGAAAACATTACATTATATCAATTTACTAGTCACTAATTTTCTAAAATGTGATTATATTTACATTCTCTATTTGAGAAAAAAAAAAAAAAAAACTAAAATTTTATGAAATGGGAGGACACATTTAATAATTCTCTCTCCAAGATAAGTTTTATTGGTTAAGAAGTTACACAAGTGCTTTAAAATCAACCAAAACTTTTATTTTTTGAAATAAAATTTTTTCTTAAAAGCTATAATTAGTACAATATTATATATATATATATATATATATATATATATATATATATATATATATATATATTAAGTTGAAATAATAAGGAATTCGAATATAAATTTATTTATTTAATTAGCGAGAAATATATTACTACTACAATATGTTTCCAATGTGTGTTTGATACTATTGATGGAATGGCTTTTGGGTTATTATCTCTTGAAAGTTGTGAGAGCTTTTGCATCATCTTTCCTCCCATTTCCCATACTTTACCAGCACATAGTTTTTGCATTAATTCGGTAATTTTATTTCTAAAAAAACTGGGAAGGGTAATTTGGATAATTGTGCCATATTTTGACAATTATTTATTTATTTAATAATTTATTTTTCTCGTATTAATATATATATATATATATATTATATCATATGCCCTCTTGTTAAAATATATATATATGTCCTTACATCATCATCCGTGTACATATTTTGTGCTACGAGAGGATAAGGTCTATCAAGCCCGTGCCCTCAGACAATAATTTATGATCCCAATATTGCCCTCTTCTGTACTTCTAATCACAGCTGTGTCCCATTTTATTGGTAATGGATGGAATGTTGTACTCTACTCTCATTTCCATTTCTCTATAACAATAAAAATAAAAAATATAAATATAAATATATTTCCATAATAATTATATGTCTTAGTAATTAAAATTCACATGTGTACAAATCATTTTTTAATTTCAATTTATATATATTAATGTTAGAGTCTAATGAAAGAAGATAAAAATATTTTTTATACTTATAGTAAATATTTCGATAATTTTATCATATTTTAAGGAGTCGACTAAAAAAATAAAGATATTTTTAGCACTCAAAATACATATATTCAGAAATTTTTTTGAAAATATTTGGGTATTTCCCTAATTCCAACGCTGCTTTTACTAAAACAAGATTAAAAAAGTGATTCCCCCCCTAATTAACAATTATGTCTCTTCTAATTCAAACACTGAAAACTCATTTTCTTATAATAGTATAATATAATATTGTTTTTAGGAATCTCCTCGTACGAGACCATGGAGCTGTAACGTGTTGGGTTCAAACGGCTATTGCTTTCGTCATCCTAATCGTAATAATAAAAAATACTATGCATTATTATAATAATAATGTATTAATTAATTCCCTAAAAAAATAATGTATTAATTAAGGTCCTCCATCTTCACATTAATTAATTTAATACTAACCCTAGATTAGTTGATGCAAATCTAGGATTAGTTGCTAGCTTTGTAATTTGAAAATTCTAATTTTGAAAAATAGGACATTAGTTGATACAAATCTAGGATTAGTTGCTAGCTTTGTAATTTGAAACTTCTAATTTTGAAAAATAGGATGTGAGTGATTGTGATTAGAATACAATTTAAAAGTCAAATTATATATTAACAATGCTAACAAGGAAATTGGTAGAGCTCTGCCTCTACCTCTACTGTTAATTTTTTCAGCTATTCCTTCGTATTACACACACATAATATACATACAGCGTCGTTTTGCATATAAGGCAGGGAAAAAATTAAAATAGATTAAATGAAACGGCATCGTATCACTTATTGAGAAGGAAAAAAAAAAAGTAAAATAGCGTCGTTCAAAAATCAAATTGAAATCGTTACACTATAAAGTTAATGTACAATTGCGCATTTCCGCATATATTATAAAGATATTTTATTAATTATCCATTTCCATGTTTATTATTCATTTTCTACAATAATAGTATACACAACTATAACTTTTCACATACCATACCTAAATTTGAAAAATATCAAATTTTCTAAAGATTAATTTATATTTTTTTTTCGTAAATTGAAATTTATAATTCGACCCACAAACATGTCTAATTACAAATTAATTTTTACATACTATATATAAGTTGTATTAAAATTCTTTTTGTGAATTAATTTGTAGATTATATTTTATGAAATATAAATACGAACACAACACAAATATAACACGGACATGCTAATAAGTTATTAATTAAAAAAATAACATATAAAATATTATATGTAATAACAAATATATATTGGTATCAAAGTTTGGATGTGATTTATTTTTTAAAATTTAAATTCTAATTAAAAAGACGATTGCAAAAACATTTTCTAACTAAACTAAATTTCATATTGTTCTTATGTGATTATTACAATGTGCACTTAGATGGGAACATTAAAATTTAAAATTTAGAGTCCGTTCGGTATTGTTTTATGTTTTCAAAAATAAAAATTAAAATAAAGTTTTTAAAATTAAAATTTTTAAAATTAAAATTTGTTGTTTTTTATTTTCAAAATATTTTTGAATAAATATGAAAGAAATAAAAAATAATAATTTTTTAAAAAATATTTTTTAATACATATTTTTTTTAAAATTTGAATAAAAAATAAAAAATAAAAAATTACAGTGATATTAAACGATCCCTTAAACAATAATTCAAATGTCCCTCTTTTTTTTTTTTTTTTAGCATAAAGGTCCCCTTTTGACCATCTTGGAATGTGGCTTTGAGCATTGAGAGGATGGGCATTATTGGAATTCTATTTTCTTAGAAATGGCCTAAATGATGGTTTAATTGTTAATTAATAATTATACTCTGGCTTCCCATGTGCTAAGCACTAATTAGTGCTTAAAAATTATTATAATCAGTTAATCACTTGCCACCGCCCTTTTGTTGGTAATTACAAGGTTTTTTTTTTTATTTTTTTTTTCCGAAGGTTTTATCTTCAAATCCCTTACATCTTATTGGTGCATCTAAATTTGTTACTGTCATTTAAACAATTAATATTATTTCACCTCTAACATGATATATAGTAAATTAAATATTAAATAATAATATAAGTGATAAAAATTTTATATTATAAAGATATTAAAAATTTAATTACTTATTATATAAATTTTAAAATTTAAAATTTTAACTTATCATTTTAAATAAATTTTAATTTAATTGAAAATTTTAAATGATAAATTATTAAATAATTTAAAATTAATAAATATTGAATAATGTGCTATCAAACACCACTATATAATTTATATTATATATATTTATTTGAGTCTCATTACCAATAAATAAAATATATAATTTTATTAATATGAATTAGAATTATTTAACATTATACATCTAAATAAATAATTGAGTTGAGTTAATAATATTATATTAAGTTTAAAAAATCTTCTTGGTTGAAATTTTGAGCACATTTAATTTTACTATGAATGATTTTTATTTATTTATTAGGATATATAGTACATGCTTAATATTATTAAGTTATAACTGCCTTTATCACATTATATTATTATTTTAAAATATAAATGGTTATCATTTGTATTTGTTTTAATTTCAACCCTGATGTATAACTTTTGCTACATAATATTTAACTTTAAAATTTTAACGTGTTGGCCTATTAGCTCAGCTGGTTAGAGCGTCGTGCTAATAACGCGAAGGTCGCAGGTTCGAGACCTGCATGGGCCAATTGTTATTATTATTTTTTTAAAATTTTTCTTCGCTGCCTTCTAAATTTGTTATATAACAAAATATTATTTAGTCTTTCATGTCTCACATAATTCATAAAATAGTTTATAATATTTTTTTTGGAAATTAATTAATTAATCATTCAAGTTTTATTATTTCAATAAATTAATTATTTCGTTCATTTTTTTTGGTTAAAAATTTATAAAAAAACAAAAAATCTTATCATTTATAATTAAATGTTCCATTTCAACCAAAACTAAATTTTTGCCAAAAAATATTTTGAGTTGACTAATGGAAAATTATTAAAAAGATAAACAGAAAAACTAATTAAAGTGACGAAATAAAATATGATGAACTAATTAATTAATTTTCAAAAAATATAGACTGCTTCATTAATTAAATCAAACCTCATGGACTAAATCTATTTTACCCTTTTGTTTTTGAAAAGTAAACATAATCTGAATTTAAACAAAAATTAAGAAAAAGATCATTTTGTTACTTTAATACATAAAATATCTGTAGTAAGTTCAATTCAATGCAAGCTCTTAATTTGTCAGGATTATTCATTCGTAATAAGGATTTGGAAAATAATATTGGTATAGAATATTTATTTACTCAACATTTTACTATTGAAAATGTTAAAGTTTAATGATTTTTTTGATGTTCCAAAAAATGTTTAGGGAGCCAAGACTAGTATTTGAGAATTATTATTGTTTTTGTATAAAATAATGGAATTTTTGCATAATCTTTTTGTGGAATGAATTTTAGTTTCTATTTGATAGTTTTAGAAATATAGTTAAGATTATAATAATTCAAAAGAACAAAATAAATAAACAAACAAATCCAAGATCTATTATTATTATTATTATTATTAGTTTATTACCTATCAAAAAAGAAAAAAAAAATAAGTGTCATGTTACTATTCATGATGAATAGTAACATGACACTTATTTTTTTTTCTTTTTTGACATTTATAATTTTATTGTTTTAACTTTTTTTTCAACTTCTAAAATTTTTTATAATACTTATACATTATTAATCATATTATAAATTTATCAATATAATATTACAAGTTTGCCATTATTTTTCAAAGTGATAACTATATATTTTTTTACAAAATTATCAAAATAATAATCACATTAACTTATTTTCGTTTAAATTTTTATTTTTTCTTATTTTTATATTGAATTTTATTTAAAATGATGTAAATTATAATTATTGAAAGAATGTTTAGATATTTATTAAGTATAATTATTTAATTTTATTATTATTATTATTTAATTTTTTTATTGAGTTTTTACTTAAAATGATATAAATAAATTATATTGATTCAAACTATATCACAAAATTTATTGAATATATTTGAGTCATATTTTTTAATTTTAATTTTATTTTTTACTTTTTGTTCTTATTATTTTTAAACGAATACTAAAAGTTAATTTTTAAAGCTTGATTATTATTATTATACTAAAATATTTTCAAAATAGAATTTTAACTTATAAATTAAAATTTTAAAAAATAATTAATCATTAAATTTTTTTAATAAAAGTTTTAATAAATAAAATTTTAAATTTTAAAGATTTATAAGTTGGCAAGTGATGGTCCAACTAGTACTTACTTATAAAATGGAATATAGATATATATATATTTTTAATTTTGATTAAATAATTTTATATATTTGACTGTATCTTGGGCCCAGACTGGCCGAAGATAAGGCAATAGGCCCAATACGCTCTAAAAACTGCCCGTTACAAACTGACACCTTCTAACGGTCAAATCAAAAGAACTGGAATTCAAAATTTCAAATAAATAGTACACAATCCATTTCCCAACGGTCATTTTTATCAATTCACTTGCTCTGATCATACAATCTCTACACTATTTTCTCCCCTAAAAAGGAAAAAAAAAAAAAAAAAAAACCGTTTACAAGATTTATTGAACAATTACCGCCATTGAAGCAAGGAAAGATAAGCTAAGAAAGGAAATGGATGGTTCAGATAAGAATGTTTCATCATCATTGACTCCAAAAAAGCCCCCTTCAATTTCAAAAGGTAGGTATCTTTTCCATTTCTTTTACTGTTTGGTTTTGAGGAAAGATATGGAAAATATTAAAGGAGAAAAGATTAAGAATATGATAATAGGATTTTTTTTTTCTTTTGTTCTGTCAGCAAGTGAAGAACCAATTAAATAAGATCTTAAAGAGTTTCTTTTTTTTTTGGGCAAATGTTGAATTTGTTTGGATTTGTATTTTGTACCAAGAAAGTTTCTTTTTAATTTATATAGGTACAGATGAGAATGAGGAAAGCTATCAAGAAATGGGTCTAAATGTGCAAAACTTAAAGAAACCAACAACAAAGCATTTCATGTCACCAACAATATCTGCAGCTTCAAAAGCCAATCCTCCAAGAAAGAAAATTTTAACTGAAAGGAATGAGTCTTTTGATAACTCTTTTCAAAAGATTCCAAATCTGGATTCAAGAATCATCCAAAGGCCCACCACAAGTCTTGATTCAAAGACAACTTCTAGTTCTGACGAATTTGATGATTTGTCATCAAGGGTTTATGACCCAGTAACGAATTATCTATCTCCAAGGCCTAAATTCCTCCGCTATAAGCCTAACAGGCGCCAGGAAATACTTCTTAGAAAAGAAAATCAGGTTAGAGAAGGCAAAGAAAATGTTTCTTTGGAGCCCGAGAAAGGCATTGATAGTGAAGTTGATTTGGTTAGTTCTTGTGGGTCTTTGGCTGCTGGGTCTAAAGAAGCCGATTTGAAGCAAGAAAGTGAAGAAATTGATGAAAGTGATGATGAATTTGAGGAGATAGAAGAGGAAGGAGGTTGGAGTTTGAAAGGAGGAGTAGTAAAAGTTTTAATCTTGTTGGTTGTTTTAGTGATTTCTGCCTCATATATTTCTTCTATGAACTCTCCCACTCCTTCGCCTGTTGTTCAAGCTGTTGTGGGTCTTAAGGATGGGTATCAAATGATACATGATCATATGTGTGGATTTGTGAACAGAGGAAAATATTTGTTGATTCACAGAGAAGGAAAACAAATAGATGGACTTGAGAAAGCTGAGATGATTGGAGATGTAAAGATAGGAGGAGAAGAATTCAGTGATGGGTTCAATGAAGTGGTAGAGATAGAAAGTGGAGAAAGCAAAGTTCTAGAAACGGTTGAAGATGAAGAGGAAGGAGTAGTAAATGAGCTTAGTGAAGAAGGAGAAAGTGAATTGGAAAATGAAGAGAAGGGAATAGTTGGGGAATTTGGTAAGGTTGTTGAGATAGATGCTGGAGAAATTGCAGATTCTAGTGATCTTGAAATGGCAAAAACAAGAGAGGTTTCTGATCTAATTTCTGCAAATTCTGAGTTGCATGGATCAGAAGCTGTAGAAGTGCTTGCAAGACCTTTAACAATTTTATTAAGTGTTGAAGATGCTTTTGAGAAGGAAAATGAGCCAATCAAAGAAGGAATCTTTAACAGGGAAATTGTTGAAATTGGGAATATCACTGATTATAAAAACGACCATGAGCCAATAAAAAAGGAAGGACTTATCAAACACATGGAAACAGAATCAATTCTGAAAGTTATCATTGGGTTTTCTTTATTTTCCTCAATTATTGCATCTCTGGTATTGGGTCTTCATTTCAGAAAGAATAGGAACATTGTAAAAAAGGAAACTTGTCCAGTTGTTGAGCCCAATTTTGACTCTGTGATAGCAGAGAAATGCAGCTCATTGCTCGCTAATGAAGAAGATAAACACATTGATAATCCTGTCTCATTTGCTAAATCCAAGTTTTTGATTAATTCACTGGAAGAAGATTCAAAACAAACATATGAAAGCCGAGCACCGTCTATTGAGTTGCTTGGTGAGCTTGTGGTGGGAGAGATGAGCAGCAGCTCTCTCAGGAGCTGTGGCATGAAAAGCAGGATGATTGAGAGTGAAGTGAGCAGCCATTCTATTTCCATGGAGAAGGGGATAGGCAGCAAGGCTAATTCAGTTCCTGTTCATTTGCAGACAGCTTTCTCAGATATCTCAAACATGAATTTTCATTCATACTCTGATGATAAGAAATTTGTGAAGAAAGAGGTAATTGCCAAGTGTTTTCTTTATAACCAAGTGTTTCTATATATTGTAAGCTTTAATTTGAGTCCTGAAGATACACAAGTTTCTAATTTTTCTTGCTGTTTTGTTGAATCAGGAGGGAGGAGGGGATGGAGAAGGCAAGAAAGTGGAGGTAACAACTCCATTGAGGCGATCAAGTAGAATTCGACATCGAGCAATTGCATCTCCATGATTATTATTAGCCTTACTTGAACCTGCTGCTGCTCCAAAATGAAACAGCTTTCTCTGTTGTTTCATTTTATATAAGACCTTTCCCATTTAAAACTATCATTAGATTAGACTTTGCTCTTATTATGTCTCTAGCTAACTGTAGACTTAGTTAATTAATCTGTGTTTTCTATGTAGGAACTCATTCTTGTAAGAATTGAACTACTGGTTATTACTTGATCTTGATTTTAATCTTGACCCATTCTTCATCATCTCCATATTTTTAATTCTATTATTGTTTAACTTTTTGATATTGTATATTTAAATTTGCAATCTTGATTCTGTGTCCCCAACCAATAATTAGGGTTCCTATCATTATCTTGCAACAAGTATTATATACCTTATTGAATGTTTTGTGTGCTTAACAAAGAGCTTAGTAATGGAAATGAAGTGGATTCCATTTGCCAATAGATTATTAATAAAAGATGAGGATAAAGTTTTTAATTGTAGCTTTAAAAAGTATGTATAGCTGCTAATCAAAAGATTGATCTGATAGAGAAGAGAACAGATTGTTATATGATTACTTGATGTTCATTTCATAATTAAGAGATCTATAAAGCTAAAACATATTTTACAGATATCCCCATTACTGATCTCTTTTTATATAAACAGTAATATTCCATGATCTTCTTCTTGATATGAAATTAGCAATTTAGAAATTAGAAATTTTAGACAAATTTGCGATACCCATCTTTTTTTTTTTCAAGAACAAAAGGGTGAAAAAATTAATTCCTTTATTCTGTTTACATGTACGATCAAAAAATTTTGTTCTACATCAAGTGAAGCAAAACTTGATAATATAAAAAACTCTTTATTTAATTTATATTAAAACTTCTTTAGTATTGGAGCAGGAGGAGGCCTGCTGCTATTTAGAAAACTGTTGCTACCTCTTCTACTTGGAAAAGATAAAGATGACAAAGAACTTCTTGAGACCTTCTTTGATATGATAGCCTTTGGAAGTGTATATGGTTTATGGGCATCTAATCCATTTCCATAACTCTTAGATGTCTTCATTTTTCGTCTATTGTAAGGACTTTCCTTCTTTGGAAGGTCTTCGATGCTTGTTACCCTTGATAAAGATGTAAAAGATTGAGACTTTCCTTGATAATACTTGGATAATCCTCTCCTGCATATACAATAGAATCCTAGTCTTAGAGGTTGCGAGTTCAAATTCCAAGTTAGAGCCTAATTGATAAAAGAATTTATAATTTTTTTAAGTTATATGTATATATATAGAATATATACTTACTTGATAGGTAGATGAGACATGAGATCAGATAATTGAAACAAAGGACCATTAATATTAGAATTTGAAGATGAAGTTAATAAAGTTGAGGTTGGTGAAGATGCGTCATCAACCAAATCTGATGATGAAGAAGTTGATCCATTAGTAGTACTTGAGTTATCATCAATGGAAGATGTGTTGTTATAGATGATATCATCGTCATCATTATCATTATCATCTTGCATGATCATCCATTGACCTTCATGTCTATTTTCTGGAGCTTGAAGCATTTGATCAACACCTTCAGCCATGGATGAGATGATCAGTACTATTATGTATTTTCTTTCAAGAAGAAGAAGAAGAAGAAGAAGATAAAACTGGATAAATATAGACCCAACAAAGAAAACCAACCCGAAATGGAGCTTGAGACAATCTTGAAGGAGAGCTTATATATACAAAAATATTATACAAATGTATAAAGACTTGGAAGGATTAGGTTGCTTACTTTTAAGGATAAAGAATCTATCACAGCCAGGGACATGTAGTTTCCATGATTCTTTTTTTTTTCTTAATTATTTTTTAATATTGAGAAATAATTCAAATTTTAAATTATTATATATATATAAAAAAATGGTACTACTATTAGGGGTGTAATCGAGCCGAGCCGAGCCGAACTTTAGTTTGTTCAGGCTTGGCTCGATATTTTTTTTCCGAGCTCGAGCTTTGAATCGAGCTTGAAAAATATGTTCAAGTTCAAGCTCGGCTCGTTAAAAAATTACAATCGAGCTTCTTGAGCTCGGCTCGTTAATAAATTACAATCGAACTAAGTTCGAATTCGACTCGTTTTAAAACTCGTTTATAATTTATCAAAATATTCAACTTTCTAAATATTTATTTATAATAAAATAACTATAATAAAAATATTTAAAACTAATATAAAAGCAAAATTATCCAATTAGTGAAAAAAAAATTTAATCATAAAATTGAGTATCACATGTATTATAAAGATATTAATTAATAAAAAAAATATTTTTAAAGATTAAAATATTAGATTATATAATAAGGAAATATTAGATTATCTTAATTAGGAGAGTATATATTTTAATCAAATTGAATTACCAAAAATTTTATAAAAGTATTAAAATATATTTTTTGAAGTGCCAATATTATTAAGTTAATAATAATAATAATAATAATAATAATAATAATAATAATAATAATAATAATAAT